>JAQIVZ010004104.1:0-11176 GCA_034700945.1 Arrhopalites spinosus
ATGACGACGAGTCTCCTCCTCCCGCCTCTTTTTGTTTTGCTCATGGGGGCTCTCATGGGGCTCTTCGTCTTTTGTGGGTGGGAAATGTTTCGAGAATATTCCCGACTGATCCAATTTGCCCGGGAACATTGCGCAATGTTTATTTTAAATGTTGTTTTAAATTGTGGTCTTAAGTTTGCACCCTCTCCTCCAATTAAAGATGGTGGCAGGATTTACATTTAATATTTGCCATGCCTCTCAGGTATCTGAATATATTTAATGTATTAATTGGACACCCTATTATATAATTACCACAACTTTTAACTGTGTTAACCTTTTTTGCATTATATTTAATTAAATTGAGAAATATTTCATTCAAAGTTGAGTCTAGTTGAACAAAATTAAATGAAGCAGCTAATTTAAATTGATTCGATAATTAAAATGTGATAATGTATGAAAAAGTAAAATGTATTAAAATGTGTCTTTGGTGACTAAAATTCGGACTTGTGTTAAATGAATCAAGAAAAAATATAATTTTATTACTTCTAAATAATTTCTAATTCAAAAATACATTGTCTTGTAAATTTTATGGTCCTTGATTCAACGTTGAGCAACACATCGAGCATGGGGATGATCCTTGTCTGCGTCCTGGCAGCTCCGATCCGGAGAACAGGAACAGGTAAGAGTTGGGAGACCAGCCGTGAAGCATAATTCTACAGTTATCGATCTACAAGTGGGGAATACCAGGTCATTTTGACAGCATTGATTTTCGTTGCAGGCAGTCCCGCACTTTCCCTGCCCCTGTAAAAATACAAAAATATTGAATTTAGCCACTTTTTTAAATTAAATCACAATCATTTCTTCGATCCCCTTCTCCCAATTTTACTGTACGGCTCAAATATGGACTTACCCATGACGAAGGGACAAGACACAAAACGATGAACAAAGCCACCAACACGACGAGAGAAAATTTGGACATGGTCAAGCCAACTTTGAAATTAATTAATCAAATTGCTGAGAGATCCGTTCTTTATAGGAGCCACCTACGCACAAGTGGAAGCCTTATCTGTTTACCCCAATCCCGTATCATGACAGGCGTCAACAATTATGGAGCCCATGAGTGAATTTGCACGTGATTGGTGTTGTAAACCAGGCAAAAACTCGAGTCACTCGAAAGTTAAAAAAGGGAAATCCAGCACAAAATTTGAACAGGACATAAACTACAAGGTTACAATGTTGAGAGGTCTCAATTAAAAAGGAATCGAGAGTTCGAAATTCTTTTTGAGGTCCGGACAAATTTATTCTGACACGTCTCGATCCCGATCAAGAACAAAAGATCAAATTATGAAACGCTTTTTGCTTTTATCAAACAGACAAAAAAATAAAATGAGATCATAAAATTTGGGGTACCCCTTTGTGAAAATTCTTGAATACAGAAAATTAAATAATATTTTATTTTGATGCATTTTATCAAAAGTCTAAATACTCTGGGAAATCATAAATATTTTCCATGTTAATTTAATGTAGGGGAGAGGAGGCTAAAAATTCACCAGGGCTAAAAATGACTCACTTTTGTAAAATTAATAATGGCCCACTTGACATCTAGGAGTTGGGGGTGTAAAATGAAAGAGTGATAGTTCATACTCATCATTTGTCACATTTCAGGCACCAGAGATTTTATTTTCTATCAAATTATTTCAAACTAAAAGTATGAAATAATTTGCACATAGCAGTAAGTCCAAGCGATTCTTTCTGTCACTCAGAAAAGGAATTTTTTAAAACATTTCTCGTGCAGTGAAAATGTTTTAGTGCACAGCACAACGATCCTCATTTAATTCTGCATCGGAAATCATCTAACTACATTTAATAATTGTTTCACCGACGTGAGGTAAAATTATTTTGGCCATGTCGTGAGAAAAAGGGAGAGCTAGGGTAAAAGTCCCATACCCCTTCGGCTAAAAGTCTCCATGAATTTTTTTTCACTTTATCCTTGTCGTCAACCGCGTTCGCTTTTCATTTGAATTGGGAATCAAATCTTTTCTTGAATTTTATCAATTTCATGTCAAAGGTAAGAAATTAAAGCTGCATTAAAGCTTCTTGTTTAATTTAAATTTGTAAATAATAAAGTACTATTGAACATCATATAGAATCCTGTTATTATTATGTTATGTACTGTCCATATTGTTATGAACTAAATTTTTATATATGTAAAAAACAAGTTATAATTTCTTACAGGAATATTTTAGTTGGAAATTAATTTCAACAAATTAATACTTGGTGTCTCGAAAACATTCACAGCTAGTACAAATTAAGCAGGTAAACTATTTATATCAATAATTACTGCATTAAATCTTGCAAGGTGCTCAAATCTAATTATCTTTTAATTGAAAGCTGGACTAAATTTTGAATCTACTTCATCCTTATGGTCCTCGTTTGATTTTCAGACAATACCAACAAAAGTATGATGTTTTTAAATTGATACATATTTTGTCAAAATTAATTTTCAAAGGTATGTTGTACGTTTATGGAATAGTGTACGAGGTAATTATTATTTTATGTTAATTTTGTAGCGTCATCGCATTATACACAAAAATCAGAAGAAATTGATTTGGAAGTCCTTGGTCATGCCATTTCAATGGTTCAACAAGGTATCTGGTCACGACGAAGGGCAGAGAAAAAATCAAATATTTGTAGAAAAACTATTGCAAAATATTTTCTTAATCCACCAAGTTCCAAAATCACTCAAGGCCGATTTCGTACAACTTTTAATGCTCAACAAGAGAGCCAGTTGGTGGATTTTTGCATAGAGCAGAGCCACAGGTACTTTTGATCACCATTAATTTCCGATAATGTATCAAAATAATTTTAATAGTCGCTCACTTTTTAAAAATTTTACACGTTTTGTGGTTTTCTCTCAGGTTCTATGGGTTATCCAAAGAGTCACTTGCGAGTTTGGCCTACGAGTTCGCAGAAATGAACAATATTCCTCATACTTTCAACACGGAATTAAAAATGGCTGGAAAAGATTGGGTCAGTGGATTTTTGAGTCGAAATCCTGGGGTCTTTTTTAGAACTCCAGAGCAAACCACAATTGCACGAGCCAAGTCATTTAATCGGCAAAATGTTCATAACTTTTTTAATAATTTGGAGCTTATAATAAGTGACTTTGGTTTCCAAGGGGCAAGAATGTTTAGCATGGACGAATGTGGAATTACTGTGGTTCCGGTAAATATTTAAAAATAATTTAGGCATAATTTAATTTTTATGAATGTTTTTTTTAATAATACATAATTTTGTCTATTTTTGAAGAATAAAGAATCAAGAATTTTGGCCAAAAAGGAAATCAAACAAGTAGGAAGAATGTCTTCAGAGGAACGGGGCTCGCTTGTCCCCATCATAGCTTGTTTGAGTATTTCACAATATGTCCCACCCATGTTCATTTTTCTTAAGAAACAAGTTTACTCAACCCATTTGGCTGCTGGTCCTACTGGATGTGTGCAAACTGTCTCCGACTCTGAATAGACCAATGAAAATATTTTTCTTGAATTGCTGGAACATTTTTGTAGAATTACAAAACCATCCCCTGTCGATCCCGTTCTCATTATTTTAGACGGCCATAGATCCCACATTTCCTGGAAAGGTGTTCAATTTTGTCAAGCCAACTTTATTCATCTTTTGACCATTACACCACATTGTTCTCATCGAATGCAAGTCTGTGACGTGGGTTTATTTACCCCATTCAAATCAAAATATGCCCAAGAGGTCAATCGGTGGATGATCGACAACAAGACAAAAAAATCATCACATTGTCACATTCCAGCGCTGGTCAAGGGAGCCTACAACAAGATAGCCAATTTGGAACTGGCAACAAATACTTTTAAAAAATGTGGCATTTGGTCCAATGATAAAACACCACCTGGCCCAAACAGGGATGTTTTCATGTTGTGATATTTATGACACCCTTGACAAACTAGCTTTTAAAATAAAGTGACTGTACTTGTGATGCAAAAATCAATGCTTTCAAATAGGTAATGTAGCAATTCAGCAAATAATTTAGACAAGCTTATTACTAATTAATTAAAAATCAAATCAATTATTTTATCAGTCATCCAACAATGCTTGAGAAACGTTTTTTGGACGGCCTGGGCGTCTGAGATTTTGAGCCACTTTGAAAATTTTGAGGAAAAAATCCAGACGCCATTGGTCTTCCTCTTGGAATTTTGACGGCAATGGTGGTTTTTGTCATCGGCATTCCATCATTTTCAATTAGTTCCTTCCTGAGTTCATTTGTCTTGATTCTCCACAAACTTAATTGCTTCTTCCTTGTTTTTGAAATCTATGGGCAGATTACAAAAAATTGCAATTTTTTGTTTTTTTTGAAGTCGATGGACCATTGGACTCATTCTCTCTGCTGACAAAAACATCACAATTTTAATTTACTTTAAAATTTTAATTTGAAAATAAAATTTTCAAACATTTAACTTTAATTTTTTAAAGGTTTTTGAATTATTTTTAATTACGTGGTGGATAAAATCATAAATGTAATCGTTTGTTAACTTTAATTTTTGAACCAGTATTCAAAAACATAATTTTTCACAAATTATCACGTGCTCTTTTATTTAATGAAAAATAGAAATTTAAATTACGTTTGATCAAGGAGCTGGACTTCTGCACTAATTGGAAGTACATCAAAATCTGCTTCGTCAGAGCTACTGCATGAAAGCAACTCAATTTTGTCGTCACACATTGTATAAAATATTCAGAAAATATTTTGAATATTTAATTAGCTAATAAAAAAAAGAAATAAGTTCTTTCTACTTTTCATAATTTGTGTCAATTCTGAATGAAAAGTTTTGTAATGAGTTGGAGAATTAAATTTTCAAAACTTCAGAAGCCATCTTTGATTTCTATTTTAACTTAACTCTTTTAGTCCTAAGCAAACAAAGTGCATTGGACTTAACAAAAAGGAATCCTTAAAAGGGATTAAGATAAGGACTCAGAATACATTGTAGTTCACAACACTGCGAAGAAGCTGAAAATACCTTTGAAAAAAATAGTCCTTTGTTTACGAAGGACAAAAACATGTGTGTTATGCATGAATCACATGACAAATTATTCATGGACAAGAAAATCCACATCATGGACAACTAAAACTTTTCATGGGAAAAACCATGCGTTCAAATATTTTCAACTTCATGGACAAGAAAAAACATTTCATGGACAATAAGAAATTAAGTCATTGACTTATAAGTCAACTGGCCTTTAGATATCTGGTCCCATGCATTTCAAATTCCTCGGAAATTGTTTTTTCGCTCCTCCTTTGTCGAGCATAAACGTTTTCCAGATATTTGCTTCTGTTCTGAAGGTCAAAAATAAAGAATTTGTAAAAAATATAAATAATATATTGTTTGAGGGTAATATATTTTGAAAATATTCTTTGATATAGGAACCTTTAGAAGTTGTCATGCTGATTGACCTGGGGATGTTGGTCCAGGAATTAGAGTGGTCATAGAACTGTATGATCCAAAGTCTTGATTCTTTTTGAGTTGGCATCACTGGCTCCACTCCACCCGCAGAAGAATGGAATGTGCCCGGAGCTATTTTCTTGGTAATGGTTCAAAATTCAAATCATCCTTTGAAACTCCCTTGGACAAAAAATTAATTAACATTATTGCACAATTATGTTCATGAAAAGTTTTAAAATATGAAAATGATTTTAATGACTTACCATTAATTTATTCCTTTTTGGCTACGGGTTTTTTACACGATCATTCATTTCTGTTCTGGTCCCGGCACAAATATTAAATTTTGGATTAAAAGTGCAAAAAGTAATTTAATTTAATTATTTGTATTAATTTTTTAAAATTTACCCAAGTCTTGACCTTGGCCTTCCAATTTCCTGTTTCTCCATTTGATTGTAGTCACAATACCATAAAGTTTTTGGGAGATTTTAATTTAATTACAATTAAGGAAGATTTCTGAATTCATGAAAATGGTCGAATGTCTTTGACTTGGACAAGGCTGAACGATGCTGTCCTTTGAAAATTTTAATCTCAATTGAAAATGTTACGAATGCCTATGCATAGGTATGTGATGTGGGGACATGAGAATTGAGCAAAGGAAAGTAATTTAATGTTATTTCACAAAATATACAAGTAGATCTATGACAACAACAAACGTTCCATAATTTAAATATTACAATCAAATTCACAAGTATCTTTAATTAATAGAAAATGTCCCATAAGGGACAATAATATTATTTTTTAAAACTGTTCAAAATATATTCCCATTGCGGGCTCAATGCTTTGAGGAAGTGAAGAATGCTAACATTGGTCGGGATGACAAGAAAAAAACTAGATTTTAATTAATTTGGGGTTTGTGATTTATTTAAAGCAATTAATTAATTACTAGTTATTACCAAAATGAATTTAATTTATCTAATTTTAATTATACTTTAAAAAATTGTAATAAATCTATTTTGAATTGTTCAGAAAATTAATTGTAATTAAAATTCAAAAATGAGCATCCAAAAAATTCATATTTTTATTACAATTTAATTTTCTACTTTAATTCCAATAATAAAAAAATACTTTATTCAAAGTCACTGTTCTCTATCAAGTGACCTGCCAATAGACACAGTATACTACAACATGCTGAAGTTAATTAAACTAATTATTGTTTTGAGTTTGTGACAAAATTCCAACCATTAAGTCTATCATCTTATTCATTAACACAAGATTTTGCCGAGACTGCTCTAATTTAATTTTTTTTGCTTTTAAAATTGAACTCCATTTATTCTTGGCTTGTGTACCCTCAAAATGTTTAAGTGATTTTTTGGTAAATTTATTCTTAATTCAAATATACGGACCCCTGCGCTTTCCTCCACGAAATTTGTTCTCCCATTCCCAATAAACTCTTAACATTACCAAGTCCAATTCCTCTGCTTTAGTCTCAAAAAAATAACTAGTTCAATTAATTGTCTGTTCATGAATTTAATTAATATAATTTTTTAACATTAATTTCAATTAATATGCACAAAAAGGGTATGAATTCACCAATTTAAATCAACAAATGAAAATATTTTTTTATTAAAATTAATTTGCGACGTTTCGACTTAGAAGTCTTCTTCAGGCGATAAATAAAGTATGAATAAGGATAGATAAATGTAGAAGTGTCTAGAGTATTGTAGTGTACATATTGCAAGTCGGGTAGTGAGTGTCAGGGCTATATACACTCTATGCGCCCAAGAACAAAAGAACAAGAGGCTTTTGGCAGAACTGAGCATAAAGTGTATATAGCACTGGTGTGTGTGATATTATATATGTTATTGTATTAATTTGTGGCAAGGCCATATACACTCCATGTCCTGCCCTGCCAAAAGCAGAACAAGAAATAGAGTGTATCTGGCCCTGATGCAAAGGAACTAGCTGCATTTATTCAAATAAAAGTAAAAGTCAAGTACAATGGAGGTAGAATTAGTAAGCATGGGGTCATTATTATCACTAAAAAAACAATAAATTAATGTCACAAGAAAGGTACCCAATGCCATGCAAGACAAAGATCATCCAAGGCGCTTCCACCAAATCATCAAGTCTCAACCCACAAGTAACAAATACGATTATTATTTACTCAAAATATACAATCTAAGGGAACTGTTTAGTCAATTAAGACCATGCCCCTTTTCATTCACGCAGAATCGTTTATCTATTTAAAGCCGCGTCTTTGACCAATCAATGGATACTGTTCAGCTTTATTAGAGCCGCAATCTATATCATTCATACATCATTATTAGCAAATAAATTGAGCAAAAAATCACAAAAGCACTCAGATTTATGACCCAATAAATAGATAGAATAACAAGTAGTGGCCACCATCATGCAAAACACCATGATACTACCCTGTAGAAAATTGTTAGTAAAATATAATTAATTTCATATTAATATTAATTTCAATTACCCAAAGTCAAAGTCCTTCCTTTTAAGAATTATTTGTCATTAATTAATTATATGATTTAATTATTACAATTATTGTTTTAATTTTTGTAACCATTTTCAATGAATATTTCAAAGGATCTCAAGGTCAAATAAATTTTTAAATCGAGGTTAACTTTAAAGCTTTCTTTAATTTAATTGATCATCAATGAAATCTCTAAATTTATGTATGCATTTCTAAACCATGGTTTAAATTATAGTGCGAATTGAATTTTCAGACTATGGTCTGAAAATTGTCATGCATGGTTTGAAAAGACTTAATTTTTTGTTCACACTAATAACAAACTATGGTTTGCGCAAACTATGGAAACAAACTATAGTTTAAATCATAGTGTGAATGCAGTCTTAGCTTATATGTCAGGGTCCCAATACAACCCAAATTGTAATTGACAATTTGCTCTTTAAAGATATGGATGGGAATACGCATGCGGCAACATTGCGACTGAATGGCGACAATCAAAAAAATATGCCGATTACCGCTCTGATTTCGGCGAATAATTTTTAATCTTTCCGAAATCTTGTGCATTGTCGACATTATAAATTGTCTATCAAAAATTAGCCGCTGACCGACTTCATTTTGGAGGTCAAAAATTTGGCCACTTCTGACTATCATTTTCTGACTCATATTTGACAAAATTTCGATCTCAACTTTGAGCTGGTCGATCGATCGGCTTGTAAACGACCACGATTTCTAGTCGAACTCCGACGTCGGCCAGATTCCGGCCAAATTTCGATGTCGGAAGGTCGGACGTGGCTGGTAGGGTAAGGCCATTAAATTATGACATGGGTGATCCCGCAATTAGTTTATAACCAGGCACCGAAAAACAAATTAAATTGAAGCGCAAAAAATACCAAGATTATTCTTTATACAACAAAATTATTTTCAAAATTTAAACAGGGTACATAAAATTGTGATATTTTATTTAAGAAATTAAATTGTATAACTGTACAATATCAATTTAGGAAGAGAAAAATGACAAGCATTTAATTTAAGTGATAGAAATCCCAGCGGAGTTTTATGGAGGACAATTAATGGCTTCAAATATTAAAATATTCATGCCTTTTGACAGGGCCAAAAATTTTGAGTGGCAAATTGGACTCTGACATTTTTGTAGGGTAACTCATATCGGTGACAAGTTATGCCACACTGGAATTATTCCCGATTGGGTAATCCCCGGGTAGAAAAAAACAAAGAGAATAACTTGTTTTGGTTTTGGTTATGTAACCGAAAAACAAATATTTTTGGGAGTTTAATTACTTTAAAGATTCTATTCTTTGTTCCCCCCCCTTTCTCCCCGTCAATGCCAATGATTGTGACCTTGACTCAAGTTCAGTCACTGAACACTCATGGCCATCCCGTCAATTTCTCTCTGTCTCTGTCTCTCTCTGTCTCTCTCTGTCTCTCTCTCTCTCTCCGTCAGACAAAATAAAATTAAACATTTCTCAGTTGTCTTTACTGTTAAAAATAGTTTTTGAAACATTATTAACAAAATTTTCCATAATTAAAATTAAATTATTTAAATTTAATTTATGGCGTGAAATTCAACGTGAAAGTTGAGTAACAATAAATTAAACGGGTTCTTCTGAAAACTAATGAATTTGTTCTTCAATATTTTTTATTGACGTTAAATTTCCCATAATGTACAGTTTGACGTGTACTACAATTTTAGCTTTTACAAAATTGGAACTTTTCATAATTTACCTATAATTACGGCACGCGCCGTTCTTAGTTTGGGGAAATTAAATTTCATTAAGTTAAAATTATTCCAAAAAAATATTTAAAATTAAATGTTCACTACTAACCTATAGACAGTGCCAGTGTGATGACGTAAACTTTTTTGAAGGGACATTTTAAATTAATTTAAAAACTGTTCTTTTCTTTTGTTTTCCTATTCTTTGCTTGACCAATTAAATTGTTCACAATTAACTGACACTAAAATGTCTCGATTTGTTTCACTACTTTTGGGATTTTTTCTTCCTCTTTTATTAGTGCCAGTAGCTTCTAATAAAATAACACCAGCCATCAACCAACTTTTGAAAAATAAACCCGCCACAATTCAACTCAACATGGGAATTAATTTCCTCAATTTAATTGACATTAAAAAAATTGATAAATCTAATCCAGTTATTCTCAATTCAAATTTTTATATTAATCGACAAGAATCTCAATTGGCAGGAAGGGCGTGTAGACTTTCACCAGAAAATTGTTTCTCAATTCAACACTACCAAAAATACGTGACCCCTTCTGACCTCGTCATTTTTGATTGCAAGGAATTTCTCCATCTTCACACCAGCTCCGACATGACCCCCACAAGTTTGAATGTTAATTCAATTCTCTCCAATAAAAACAGTTATTTGTTTGTGGGAGGAGCAAATCAAATTCAAAATTTGTTTGCTTGGAAAAACTTTAAATTTGTTCAAAAACTGCGGGTCAAAATGGGGGTCGACCTCAAAGGTCGAATATTTGGAAAAATGCATGACGGCGAATTTGAATGGGTTGACATGGCCAAGACAAGTAAACTAAATTTAATGTGGAATTACAATCGAATTAATTTTCGAGGTACTTTTCTCCGATTTGGAGGATTCGAAATAAGGCACCATTACCTCAAGGTCAAAAATGGGGTCATAGGCCTCGCTTTCAACGCGGTGACAGCCCAATCAAAATTCTACAATTTTACTTTCACCTACCAACTTTTTCCACTTGCCTCAAATTCATTAGGAAACGGGTCATGGACTGGGTACTTGGGTCATTTGATTGAAGACAAACTCGACTTTTTCACTTACCATGCCCCGCCCATTTTTAGTGACATTGACACCGATTATTGTACCCAGGCTTACGAATCCAGCGTCGATTTCTTGATTGGCCAGCCCAAATCTTCTCTCAATTGGACGGCCCTTTATGCCCCTTTTTCTGGACAAATTTGGCTCATAATTTTTCTGACAACTCTCGCCTTGTCCCTTACAGTTTTTTTGTATGAAAAAGGGGACCCTTGGCCCAGTTTTCTCGTTGGAGTGGCGCCCCTTCTCTGTCAAGGGGTCTCCATTCCCCGTCGGGTAAGGTGGCTCTGCCTCATTTGGATTTTAGGCTCCTTCGTCCTTCAAAATTTTTACTCAAGTGACCTTCTCTCCCTCATGACCGTCCCAACGTCGGAAGACTTTCCCCAAACGTTTGAGCAACTTTCTCTCCGACATGACTTCCGGGTGAC
>JAQIVZ010004105.1:0-11171 GCA_034700945.1 Arrhopalites spinosus
CGTGAGCGAGCCGAGAGCCGCGGCTCTCAAATAAACGGCTCCCAGTCGGCTCCGGAGCCGTGAAAGAGCGGAGCCGTGAAAGAGCGGAGCCGTTAAGAAGCCTTAAAATTTATATTAAAACTGCTGAGTGTGTACTTGTAGCCAATAAAATCCTTTTGTCAAATTATTATTCTTTCGTGATTGCACGTCATGCCCAATCCACTTGAAAACTACAGTTGATTAAAATATTCAATCGATTGCATTAATTATTTTAACAGTCTTCAAAAACCTCACATTGCCAGTTTAAAACTGAATGAGCTTTGGAACTTGTACTAGTTCTCAAAATGGCCGCCAATATATTATTATCAGCATTAGTGATACTGGACATTGTACAAAATGTAATTAGTGTGGAACCAGTGAAAATAGACTGGACCCCAGTGACCCAGAGGCACTCCTCGTGTTTTGTAGTCGTTCAAACAATTCATCCAAGATGGATGTACACCCCAAGTAAAATAATACCCATAGTGAGTATGACGGGGAACCAAATAGACGTATATGACACAACAATACGAATCCTAGATGACCTCATGGCCCTCAAACATCTCAAGTGCTTTCTCATCATTTACAATGGCCACCCAATAAAAAGAACCCAGTGGAAAGAGTCCCTTTTAAAAAATTTCGAACAAAGATTGAATATCGGATGGAACCCCTTTCTGACCTTCAAAGTCTACACGAATCTTGACAAGTTCATCCCTTTCAAACACCAGAGGGAGTTGGAGCTCCCATGGTTTGCCTTATTTTTTGACCAATTAAGATTCTCTAAGTATGAATGGATTCTTGACCTAAGAAGTGTGGTGTTGACCTATAGACGATACAGATATGGAACGCTGGATCACGTTAGCATGAGTTGTTTTACGCCCTCTTGCTTTCCTGTAATGCGGCATCTTTTGAAAATGGTAACGGACAATGGTAATGGACTGGAGGTCAATTGGATCCACCAAATGTATACCGCAGACAGCCCGAGACCTGACACCGAATTGTACAAGAAACCCCAAGCCGAATGGGACCAAATTGACAAAAGGCGCTCATTGGAAAGACTGAAAGTAACTGACTTGGCTCCTCGATTCCTCTTGGAAGCAATCAACCAAAGTTTGGCTTACGAAACATCCGGAAGGAGCGTTGGGTACAAATTTGGGATAATTGTACATGGTAGTCTATCTAGTTACCATAATTACTTCATTTTCCCCATAAATGTCTACGGTTCCTTCAAATTCATCACAGCAGAGGGCGCCAAGAAAATTGACCTCGCACTGGAGAATTACCTGACCCCATTCCAATCTCCAATTTGGATTTCCCTCTCCATTTCCATAACCCTGGTGACCCTTATGGTGTCCATAATGTTGTGGAAATTGAAAGGAAAAGCCCTCATGGAGTCCTTCAGTGAGACCCTTTTTTGGGTGGGGAGAATTCTGTTGGAACAAAATGAAGAGAGCCCTCATAAAGGGGTGGGGGTGTCCAAAGTCATTTTGATGCATTGGGTCTTTGTCTGTTTCATTCTGGTCAATTTCTACAAGGCCGTTATGAGCTCAGCCTACGCGGACTCATTCAATTTTAAAAATGACCGCCAATTTTTGTCTCAATTTAAATTACACGAACAAAGCTGGTCTATCTATGTCCCTGTTCCAGATGACAACTGTTTAAAATTTTTTGTTGAATTTAAAAAGGAAAACCGTGTGCAGAAATTATTCGGATTGACCATTAAAGATAATTGGCAGTGCTCCGAATTTTCTAAATATATTCATAGCTTGTGGATCAGCTTCATAGACATTTGCTTCGTTAAATGTCATCATGTTTTGCATAATAACCCCACAATTGAGTCACGGGAGGGATTTCTGAAATGTAGGGAATTTATGAGTTGTCGTGAGGCCATGGATTTATTACTCATTCTCAACAAAACTCAATTAATTCCACTAGATGACATAGCCAGTCTTATTGGCAAAGAACTTTGGAAAGAGAAAACAATTTTTGCTTGTCAATACAATGAATTTGACTATTACTGGAATTTATTCAAAATCAACATGCGCGAGTCCACATTGAAATTTTCACACAATAAAAAAATTCGGGATGATTCATGGGCCAATAAAAAGGACTACATTTTTGGGTCAACGAGAACCATTGAAAATGTCTACATCAATTTGGTCCCCAGGAGAATGGCCATTTTGTTGAGTTCGGGCATTTTTTCTCTTTGGTTAAAATGGCGGCCAGTGAACGAGGAGATGAAGGTGGATGATCAAGTCAAGATTGAGGACACCATCAAACCATACCAGCCATTGGGGTTGGAGTCGTCAGACATTTCATTGGTTTTTCAATCATTCTATTGGATGACCCTCCTCCCAATTGCTTGGCTCTTTTTAGAAGGTGGTTGGGCTGTAGGTGGGAATTTTGTTGTGGCAATGGCGACGACATGCCTTCATGTGGGATTTTTGTTCTGGTGTTCTCTCAGAGCTTTCAGTTTGAGAGTCAGTGTACTAATTCGGGATAGAGTACAAAGATTTCGAAGTAGATGGCGTCAAGGGGTGAGCAGAGTCATTGAAATTGGGCGACAAGTGAGGGTCCCATATTTTTGGATCAATTTGGTGAATGGCATTAAAAATTACTGGTTCTGCCACGTGACGACTCAAGTCAGAGTTCATAAATAATTATTTATGTTAAAAACAGTTGAATTAAATTAAAGAGCATGCTCTGATCGTATCAATCTGTAATATTTAAATGGTCTCTACAAAACTTAAATGTAATAATTTTAAATGTAATTAAATGCCATTAAATGCGTTTACTCATAAAATTATGCTTGAACTTATATTTTGTCTTTAATTTCCATTTTTAGTTAATAGACAAAAATTAACGTGTCATTTTCAATCTCAAAAAATTGTAAACGTGTTCAACTCAATTCATTTTAATGATTTAATGGGCTTTCTTAATTTTTGGAAACCCCTTGGGAAACGGCTCACCTTTGAAACAGCCCGCCTTGATGTACACGAATTTAAATAGAAAATTTAAAGGCAATTCAAAATGGCAGTAATAAATTTGCAAAAATAGAAGTCACTCACTTTTTGAAGGGCGTTGATAAAACATGTGCCAAACATCACGTTGGCTTTACATTTAGGATGTGAGAATGCGACGGATTTTTTGGATTCTAGGAATTAATTATAATTAATTAAGTTAAACTTTGTGATTATTAAACAGTGTAAAATTAATAAAAGCTCACCGTCAACACATGTACTGATGTTAGGCCGGACTTTTTCCCAAATTGGATTGGCTTCTCCGACTAAATCGTCCACAACTGTCCAAATGCTTCTTTTGCACAATCCCCCTTTCTTTCCAATCTACACTTAAACATTCCATAATTAATTAATCCATTTAACCAACTTCCACTTTTTAATTCTTGACCCAGAGCCCCTTGTGCCCTGATTTATGCCAAATGCATTGAGCAGTTTATCCATGCAACCCACGGTATTTATTATGTGTTGCCGCCATGTTCATGGCGACTACTCTCTGGACACTGGTGGCATCTAGGGTCGTAAATGGAAATTAAAATGGGACTTACAAATCCCAGTTTCTTGTGAGCACATCTGGCCATGCACTGTCAGAATGAAAATCAATTAATTTTTTTACATAAATGGCGTAGATTTAGCCGTACAAAAGTCTTTTTATTTTTAACCAAAATTTTCTAACATTTTACTGGTCACTTGTAAACATTTTTATTGGAAAGTATCGGTGAAAAAATATAAGACAGTAAATTTCATGCCACATTGTTATGAAAAACGACTTAAATGTGACCAGAATTTCTGAAAATTTGTAAAGGGTACGGGGATCTCAATAATTTGTTACCTCGTGGGACCGTCCCGAACAAGTTGTCCCGGCAAAGTTTGCAACTTTGACCTTTATATTTATGACGTGTCCGGTCATATGTTATAAAGTCAAATGTTATAAAGTAATATGTTATAAACCCAGAGATATAACGGTCATTTGTTATAAGTACCGGGTGTTATAAAGTAATATGTTATAAACTATTTTTTCCCTTTTTGTTTTAAAAACTCTACAAAGTACTGTAAACTTTTAGAATAAGCACTGCAGAAATTAGTGTCACTGGTCACTCACTGAAAAATCTTTGAAAAATCTAAAAATTGCCTAGAAGTCTGGAAACGAATTTGCAGAAAGTAGTGACTAAAAAAGTACTGAAAAACACCAATATTTATTGTAAATCATAAATTGAGGTGGTTAGTCGAATAATTATAATGTCAATAAATTCCATAGCTTCAATTTCTTGAACAAGTAAAATATGAATTAATTTTTCTTAAAACTAAGAAATCTAAAAAAAACTACAATACGCAAGAAGAAATAAATAAACTGGAGAGTCACTGGCTGTGACTCACACTACAATGCATATTTTACAAAATTGATGAGATTTCAAAATATTTTTTATAACATGTGGCTTTATAACAAAAGTCCCTTATAACATATGACTTTTATAACATATGACATGGGACCATTTATGAACGGCTCACAGGAATCCTTTTCTTCCGACGATGGGCTCGAGCTCGAACTTGAACTCGATGAACTCGAGTCAGATGAACTAAAACTGGATGAACTCTGCCCAAAAAAATGTTGTAAAATTTGTCGCCATTCAAATAACACATGAGACTGACAACTGATTAATTAATGGTTATTATGTTAAAATTCAAATTAAATTAAAATTTTACAGAACTGGCCCCCACCAATGCAATGACACTCAATCCCAACAGCCAGTAAAAGATGGCCGCCATGTTCACGAGTTTTTTTAATTTTGTGAAATTAAAATGAAAAAGTCAGTCTCTGAGTAGTCGAGCAAGTGAAAAGTGGATGGATGTAAAGTACATTAGTTTAATTGTTGTTTTCATTTAATGTTTTCAATTGAAATATTAAACATGGCAAGTAAAGTTTTTTAAGTTTCATTTTTGTAGTATAAAATTATAACTAAATCATTTTCAAAAATGTTGACCTCTCTGGGTTTATAATTGCAGCCATATTTCTCGTGTACACAATCACTTTGGATGTCTTTCATCATTTGAAAACTCCCACCATTTTTAAAAATGAAGAAAGACGAGAGAAGATGGAGGATGACGAGAGGATGATGACCACCATTAGACATTATAGGGAGACCATGGGAGAGGTCAACCAAGTTTTTGGGTTCGTAATTTATGTCAACGCCACCTACTGTACATCCTTGTATTCAATGCATGTTGTGGACATGCCCAACATGACCGATTTTGTGCAAAGATTTTTAATGGTCACACAAGTCGGTGGACTCATCGTCTCCTCCTATTTGGCTGGTAATATTGCCATGATGGTAACTAAAATTAATGTAGGGGAGAGGCGGGTAAAAATATCCACTAATTCACTAGTCGGGGCGAATTCAATATACATGGGGCCCCGACTAGTGAATTAGTGGATATTTTTACCCGCCTCTCCCCTAGTTTAATTATTGAATTTAAAAATTGGAAATTAATTGTGTAAACGCGAGGAATTAACCTTTCAAAGGTTAAACCTTTGGCTTCGAGACAAGAAAAGATGGCGTAATGTTGACCATGAAGAGTTGATCCTGACTGAAATTTTGATTTTCTGACTGAGTGGTTGTCCGCCATGTCCGATTTTTATTTTTTATTCAATTTGTTACGAAAGGTTCAGTGCCCAATTGATAAGTGACCACATGCTGGAGATATTATTCCAAGAGATAACAAATTGAGTAAAAAATAAAAGTGGGACATTGCGGACAACCACTCACTCAGAAAATCACAATTGGAATAAGACATTAAAGATGGAGGGTAAGACTTTAAATGAAAATGAGTTTGTACTCCACTGGCTAATTAATGTTAATTTAATTATCATCTTGGAGGTTCTTCCCCCTTGAATGTGTACAGCTTTTATGTATAATTTATGAGCTTTCAATTCACGACACGTACATTGTAAATCCATTGCCCCGACTATACACTTTTATTTTTCTTACAATTTCTATTTCCATTTCTAATCCTCGCTTTAATCCGCTCCGTCTCTTCATGAGCACAAATTTAGAGGCTCCACGCCGCTCAATGAAAACTCTTACAAACTGTGCACTAGTTACTCCAAGAATTTCCCTTTTTCACTTGTGTTTGTTTTGTTTCCCCCTTTTTAACTTTTACAAGACACGTGACATGGAATTTTTGACCACTTTTTCTCTTCATCTCACCCTTCTAATTTTGGTTCTATATTTGTGCTCAAAATTAATTCAAAAGTATTTTAGGGGGAATGACCACTTTTGGCCCAAATTAAACGTGCCGTTGGTTCATTCCCATGAATTTGCGTCATTCTGGCAACTTTTCATGGGTCAAAAATCTCTTGATGACTTGCATCATTTTTACTACAATAAATTCAACAATGAACCCTTTGTCGGCTTCATGGAGGGACGAACCCCTTCATTGCTCTTAAGGGACCCCAAATTAATACAAAATATTCTCATCAAAGATTTTGAGTATTTCACTGACCGACGTCAAGATTCTCTGAATTATTCCATGGACAAGTTCCTATGCAGGGGAAAGGGTCCAGGCTGGCAAGAGACGGAGGGCCTCACCAGCGAAATAATCCGAAAAATGTTTCCACACTGGCAAAATTCAGGGCAAGATTTAGTCACTCATGTCAAAACTAGGAGTTCATGCGACGATGGAGGGAACATCGAAATTGACCGGGGTGACTGTTTTGGACGGTATACAATGGACGTCATGGCCTCCACAATTTTTGGCACGGACGCCCAATGTTTGACGAGCGAGGATCCAGTTTTTATGAAAATGGGACGGAAGTTACAAGTCATGAATTTAGTTGGGTGGCTCAAATTGATTGCTGGCGTGTTTTTACCAAATATTTCAAAATGGTTGAAAGTTTCTTTGCTCAACTCTGACGCCGCTCAGTTTTTTACTCAAATTATACGACAGAGTATACAAGACAGAAAATTATTTGGTGTGGACTTTAAATTACATTTTACACAAATTTTAATGGAAAAAAATCAACCACAAAATTGTGACATAAACTCACCCCCATTGGACCATTCTCAACTGACAACCCCACTCGTCAGTGGAAGAAGACACCATTTTGGGATGACGAATGACCAAATTGTGGCCAATTGTTTGGGATTATTTTTGGCAAGTTTTGACACGACAGAATCCATCTTGTCCTTGGCTGTCTCCTATCTCGCCATTCACCAAGGATTTCAAAACAAAATTAGAGAGGAAGTTGGCGAAATTTTAAAGGATTTTGGCGGGAAAATTACTCACCAAGGAATTGGCAGGATGACTTATTTGCACATGTTCCTGTCGGGTAATTTTGGTTTTTGATAATTTGAAGAAGCGCCCCTAAATTAATTGTTGTTGATCAGAGGTCCTCCGACTTCATCCACCGTCAGCCAGAACGGAAATAAAAGTGAAGAGAGCGTACAAAATACCAGGGACTGAAGTGACCCTGCCGGTCAACACAGTCGTGGTCATCCCAATGGCGTCCCTTCATCATGACGAAAAATATTTCCCTCAACCCAATATATTTAATCCTGACCGATTTTCACGAGAAAATGTGGCCAAAATGAAGCCCAACACTTTTCTACCCTTTGGACTGGGGTCACAATCTTGCCTGGGTTTACAAAATATTTGCACATTTTTTAAATGAAATAAAACATGATTGACAATGCGTCAAATTAATTTTAGTTTGGTTGTTGTTCGAATTAGGAGTCGAGTTGGTGATGATGGGGATAAAGAGCGGGATTGTTCATTTAATACAAAATTTTGAGATGAACCCAAGTACTCGCACACTCAGCCCGGTACAACCAGAAATTGGGACGGGAATGCTCAAGGGCCGTCCACAAGTCAGAATTTGTTTGAGGGAGAGAAACTGAATGGCGTCAAATAATAGACCAAACTTTTCGATTAATTTCGAATTCAATAAACTTTTTTACTCTTCTTGTCGTGAAAAATTAACCCCAACATGATGACGATGTCTGTGTCACCCTGAGGACGTTCTGGAAGAAAAAAGTGATTGAATGGCGTTAAAGTGGAACAAAAAGTTAATATTTAAATACGTTTATTTTTCCTGTGTTATTTTTAATAATTTTGTTGACAAATTTATTAATGGCATTCCAAGTAAATTATGTAATTTTCGAGGAAAGGAATGGATTTCCCAATTTTTGAAATGAAGCCATTGAAATTGTATTCAATATTTCTGGCCACAAGTAGAACAGAGTATCTCCTCAATGTCCTCTTCATATTCTTTGCCTTAGTCCAATATTCGAGTGTCGTCAAATCCGGGGGGTCGAGGGTGGGTCAAGAGGGTCAAGTTCAACTTCATGTACACAATCTCTGCAATACAAAATATTCAACTTCATTTCTATGAACCATTAAATAATTTGATATCGTCACATGAATTAATAAATTGGTGGCGTGCTGGCAACGGAGCTTTCATAGACTTGACCGTCGTCATCCCAAACGTAAAGATTATTCAAAACAGAAGCGTGAAAAAATTTCATCATGAATCGGGGCACGTCAAACAGGAACAAAATCACATTCCGTACTACCATCATCCACATTATTTTAATCCATCTCATTTTAATTCCAATTAAACTCAAATTAATTATACCCTCAGGATGCTCTCGACACTCAAAAAAGTTCCTCTCTCCGCCATTGCCTGCCGTGGTATTGGACCATGTGGGTTTTCCATGACAAAAGAAGGCGCACTCTTTCCCCTCTTCGTCATTGGTTGCGAGGTTCGCGCACGTGAGGCACTGGCTCGTCATGTTTGATTTTGCGCCATTGGGCAAGGGCTGTTCAATGCAACCTGTCCCATTTTCAATTAATAAAAGCCAGCCAAAAATTAAATAGAAGATTGGCGCTCATAGTGACTTTAAAAAAGTACCATAGAAAGATGAAGCTTGATAGCACGTGATTTGTTGCATTTCTCTTTTGGCGGGATAGCAAAATGTGGCCAGACCAGCGCAGTGGCGATTACAATTGGTCGCTTTGGACAAGTCCTTTTTCCTCACGCATGTCCGACATTCTTCAGAACAAATTTCGTTGAGTCGTTTCTTATTGTAAACGACATCTGTTAATTGTACAATTTAATCATGTCCATTTTGTTTCAGTGTTTATTTTAATTGTTGAAAGTGGTTTACGTTCAGTTTTCTTGTTGTAGCAGTGGTAGCAAACGGGGTACATTTTCCCATCTCCCCCTACCCAAAAACATTTCATCAACTTTCCCCCAATTTTGAAAATAAATTGACATGACCCCTTGACCTTGGTTAGTTTATTATTACCGTGATAAGTCTCGTGGGTACAAATGGTGACTCGATCACAGGACTCGGTACAGTTGTAAAACTTTTGAGGGAATCCTTTGTCAAAATTGTAAAATAAAATTGTCAAAATTTGAACTTGCGCTTGCTTAGTGGTTAAATTTAGAGGGGGGCCTTTTTCTTGGATGAGGAGGCGGGGTTCTTTGGCAATGGAACATTTGTAACAGGGATCCTCCACATTTTCGGGGATGAGCCGCGTCTTAATCAAGACACATCCTAATGGCACATTATTCCCACAATTATTTATCATCCTTTTTAATATACAGGAAAGAGCGGAATTTTTAAAAATTAAAGGTGGTTTACCACTCCAATGAACAATGTCATTTATAAAGTGAATTGTAATCTATTCAGAACAGACAGAAATATTTTTGGTATTCAATTAATCTTACATTTGGGGGAAGTTCAAGCATAATATGTAGTTACTTAATTGATTAGTAAAATGGATGTTGGGTAATAAAGACTTTAATGGGAATCACCTGCGACCATAAACCGTCAAGAGTGACAAGAATGCAGAAAATGACCACGAGCCACTTTTTCATGGTCAACTAACGACAACACAAGACAAACATTTTTTGACCAACTTGTCCTGACACGAACCCTGAAGATAATTCATTCATTCTTAAAGTAAGAAACCTCAATAATTATTTATACATTTAAATTCTTGAAAATATAAAATTTTAAACAAATACAAAACGATTATTTCAATGAAGTGCAATAATTATTTGGTCTTGTTCCAATTTGGCAACCCATCAAACAAAAAATGAGACACAAAGGCTGTAGATTGGAGTCTCCCTTAGATTCAAAATGAAATTTAAGGATTCGCTGTCCTTTCATTAAGAAAATATTTTTTAGTTTGAGTTAAAGTCTACTTTCAATATTTAACATTTTAATTAAATCATTTACCTGTCTGATTCAATTTAAAGGAAGAATAAATATTTTTTTGTGATTAAAAAATTTTAAAAATTATTGTCCCATAACAATAACAAACCTCAAGCGTGTGGAGTGAGGACACAAGAGTAAATTAAAATGTAATTAGTTTTAATTGTGGTTTGTGTCACTGATGGTTAAATAATTTGTATTTTAACTACAAGTAATTCAATAGCTAACTTTCTTGTACGTGTCGATCTACAGAAAAAAACAGAAGCGGCGTCCAAGTCTTACAAATTTCCTGCACTTTGTGAAGGAAACTGACAAAATTAGAGAGACTTCCGTTTATAAAAGAAACAATTTTTTAGTTAAATAAAAGTTAAAAATAATGTCGATTGCATTTAACAATTAAAATTCTTACCTAGACTATGACGAATGGACTTCTATCATTTATTAATTGCCCTCAGACGAGGAAAAAAATGTGAGTGGCGTTCAACACTAGGGAGTTCATTAAATCGAAAGTCGACTCATAACTCGACTCCGCCATAGAGTGGAGTAGAGTTTAGAAAAACAGTTTATTAATTCATCTGGAATTCTACTCGATTCCCGTCCACACATTTTACAATTTATATTTCAATCTTAGAAGATTGAAACTTTGAAAAATTAAAGTTTGACTTTATTTGTCATTTGAAATTTAATTATGAAAAGTGCGGAAAAGGCTCTTTCTTCTTCTGTATTTGAACCATCGATTGACACTTGAGGTTCTATTACTCGATTCATCACGTGAAATGGCAGGACCCTACAGGGAGTGCTCAAGACTGGAAAAATTACAAATCCACCAACAAAATAATTTTTTTTCCAAACAATTATTTTTAAATTCGTCCAGTTCATAGATATTGATTCCATATGTATATATCTAATATCTTTA
>JAQIVZ010004106.1:0-11162 GCA_034700945.1 Arrhopalites spinosus
TTTTGAAAAAAATTGAGTTTTTTTCAAAATTTTGGCACAGGACTCCAAGTTTTCAGTTTTTATTTTCCAAATTGACAAGACTTGTGCACAATTAAATGCTCTTTCATATAGTTATCTTGAAAGTTAATCAAAACATTTGCTCTCTTCAAAAAAAAATAATTTCGAAAACTTCTTTTTTTAAAAAACCACAAAAGTTTGAAGTTTAGCGCTCAACTCTACACCCTTTGACCTGGGTCAATGAATTTAGGGGAGCTAGATGTAGAATTAAGTTCTCTCCCAAACTGTGTTTTTGGAATTTTTCTAGCATCTGTAATTTAGGCTGTAGGGGGGGAGCAAGAGGTTATGTGGGACCCTGTACAGCCTACAGCCTAAATGGTTTTCAAAAATGTCAAAGTGAAAGATGCACCAGTAATTGCAGCTACTTTTATCTGCTTGAAATTTGTTTGTAAATTTCGTTGAATTCCTACGAATCGTATCATATTTATTAGTAGTGTGATTCCCTGTTGACTCCTTACATTTACAATAAATTGTATTTATTAAATATCTGTACAAGCAATAAAAGCAACATACACAATATGTACGACTGGTTGAAATTTCCAAAACAGACGCTCACACACACTAACTAACAGCATTTTATGAAAAATTATGGTACGAAAACTTACAACGGTACAATTATGATATAAGGTTTTAAAATTTTCTTATACGACCTTATGTACATCACAATACAATTCTAGTGGTTTATGCACAATGTGCACATGTTAAAAAAGGAGACGAAACTTTGGTACTTCGAAATTAGTAAAAAAAGTACCTGCCATCAACATCTAAAGCTCATAGTAATAAAAAGTTGAGAAGCAAGACCAAGCATACCATCAGTGATAAAAGCTTTAGATAGACTATAAAAATGGAAATTACTTCCTTTCCAACATCACAGAAGACTCTACCTCGTTAAACAAATAAGGTCACCAAAACAGAAAAAAACCAACCAATATTATGTTCATCTTCTCACATTGTCCGCGGTCCCATGCACTCAAGCATTCATCATATCAACATCAACATCAACCCGAAGGCAAATATCTTTCTACTATCAGAGGAATACAGTACAATTTTTACTAGATAGATGAGATTCCTTTTCCCAACTTACAGCTGTAACTTTAGGGTTACAAAAACTATACAAAAATGAATCATGAAGATGATGAGATGTCATACAAAATACCATAAAAAATTAACCACTGATACAATACATTGTTTAACTAATTTCCTCACATTGAATATACATCTCTCTCATAAAATAATCAATAAAATTTCAACATCAAATAAAATCTGTGCAAATTCAGTTCATAATGAATATTAGATGTACTGAGACGATAGTATTCTTTGATGTCAGTCAATGTATTTAAGGCTTAAGTAAGAGGAAAATTCTGAATAAATTTATGAAAGTACAACTCACCAAAAAAGATATTTTGCAGAAACTGCATTGCTGGTAAATAAAAAACTCCACAACTGTATTCAGTTTTGCAACTTTCCTATCTCCTCTTAGCATAAATACGGTCGTGCACTTTTCAATTATACTTACACACTTCAAATGAGTTACACTTAATACTTTTAACAATGAAACAAAGAGGTACCACACAAGATGTTAAATAACACATAAACAAATTTTTCAATTACCATTCAAAGCCATCGCCAGTACTAGTTAGTAGTCACCATTAAATGTAAGCTATTTATTAAAAAGATGAAATTATAAACGGCAAGGATAACTATTAACTATTTATTCGACAGTGAGATCTTAATGAAGTTTAACTTAAAAAAAAAAATCCAAAGGACACTCATTAACTACGGAGTTTAACTTTCTGTAGTTTAACTACAAAATACTTCGTTGGAGTGGATTAACCAAACTGGTCCAATCAATAATTTGAAATATTGATATTAAAAGATTGTAGACTAGAATTAAGCGGTGTACAAAATTATCAACATTAAGTAACCCTTTCTACATCACAATAAATAAGTAGAACTATGAGCTGCACTTCAAAGTTCAAGTCTGGTTCGATATCGTGCACTTTTTTACAGTAAACTTTATACTTAACTTAGTTGAAGGTTTTATATCATTCCTCTTGAACCGGGCTTAGCAATCTCTTACACAAATAAAATATTTACTTCACAAAATTTTAAAAGAGACAATAAATACTTCAAGATGGTATAGAATATACACTGTTACACTGCATTGTAATTATTTTATTCGAAACTAAATTATTTAATTACTACAGTTTGGCACGTTGAGATATCCAATTCTGATTCTTATAAAGTAATAAAAATAATAAACCTATAAATAGATTTTGGTGTCAAATATCACTGAGACTCTCAAAGTGTAACGAGGAGAAATGAAATGGATTTCTTTTACAGGAAAAATATCAAGCAACAAGTGGTCAACACATAACGTCTTATAGATTTGGTATTTGGTTTCTATTACTTTTTACGAATATAAAAATAACTGCAATGATATGTTAAATGCAGTGACCAAGCACGCGTTCATTGAGAAAAAATGAGGACAAAAATGAATAAGAACTAGTAAAATGTTGAAAAAAAACTAATCGTAGTTACAATTTTAAGATAAGGGATGAGATAGGGAGCGACTATTTTATTATACCTATACGTACATGGAAATGAAGGATCAGAGACTTTAACTTTTGGCCGTTGAATATACGTCTTGAAAGACTGAGAATAAATCAGAATCTTGAAATTATGAGCACAGTTCAGTCAGAGTAAACTTAAATATTTACACGACTAAACTTCAACCGTCAGTCTATGTAATAAGTACATAATATAAACCCCCCAGTTCTTCAAGGAAAGAAATAATAGTGCACAAACTTTGTCAAGTGTAAATGATGGGCAGCAAAAAGACTGTGGGAAATCCAATATGCCTGGGCCTGTGTGTACATATTTAATATTTATGTACTACATATGTACAAATTACATTTCAGAAATGTATAGTTGAACTCACACTAACCAGCTTTATATAATTAGTACTACAACTTTAACACATTCTAAAATAAATATGATTGTGATTTTATGATCTGATTATTATTACATCAAACCTTGTGCTATCATATGTCATATAGAGAGTGTTTTAAAATTTGAGATAGCAATGCATTACATAAATAAAATACACTTTGATATTAATCAAACTAAATGTGTTGCACAGTATTATTTGGTTTAATGTCTCATAAAAATGATGTTGCATGCAATGCATTGTATTCAAATAGATCAAGTGTAAAGGTCTCTGTAATCTTATAATTTTACATTCAATTCACAATCGACCAACAACAACAAAGAATTCACCGGAACAACTATAACAAATATACACACGCTATCCGCTATCCTATTATTCTTATGCTGCACCTTTAGTTTTTTTTTGATTATGCTACATCTTGGAGCGATAGTTTTCTCTCTCTTCTTCCCCCTCTATTTCCTGATGACTAGCGCGGACTAGCCCTAACTTCATGATCATGACAATGCATCGCATTGCAAGATATTGCATATAATATGCGTAATATAACTGGAATAAGTATTCTACGAAAGACTCGAGTCGAGTCAGAGAGCAAAAGAATCATATGGATAACATAACACAGTATACCTCTATATATTTTTCATGTCTAGTAAAAGTACTGAAGATGAAAAAAGGTAACCAAGTGACGATCTAATACTTCCATTACAAATATATGCTCACTATTACTATACATAGTCACGGGTATCTCACGACTGCATGCATCGTATTTCATGCCTTTATGCCAACATTTCGTTTTTCTCCATGTTCAGTCATGCCCCTCGATATCAAGAAGGAAATAACAATGTTTCCCCAATGCTTAGTGATCATTGTTTACTATTGGTATACATGTTCGTTTTGCATTTTATCTTGAGTATTATATTCTATGTCTACATATGGTGTCTACTATACATCATACACCTTAAAAAACTGTGGATCAGAAAAACGATGAATATGAAACAAGCTCAACAACTGAAACTGAAATGATTCTAAATAGAGGTAGGCCCCACACTATTCATTCTCTATATCTTGTCCTTGTATGTACTCAAGTTAAACTAAAGGTAAAAGTAACTGCACTAAATCATAATCTAAAATTTCTCACCAAAGTGCAAATAAACTTTCGCTACCTTGTAAAAATGTGATTTACTCATTTTTACAACATTCAACAAATTTCATATTTTACAACTAACAAAAAAAAAGCCTACAATATGTTCAGTACTCACAACATGTTATAAAAACTAACCTTTAATAGCCATTTAAAAAATATCCTTACTATGTATGCTTTACAAATTAAAATGTGACAAATTAAGAAAGCGTAGTTGTACATTGTCATCAAAATTTTGAACAATTTAGTACAAAACAAACATTAAATAAGATTTTGAAGTTTGTTAATTATTTGCCATTCTATACGATTCTGTATAAACGCGATTGCATTATATTTTTGTCAAAAATATGATGCAATCTGTTTTTGTATAGAAATAATGAAATATAGCAGATTTTTTTTAAATAACTAAATTAATACCATTTATTTACCATTCTGGAATTTTAAATAAAAACATTAATCGCAAAAGTTGAGGTAACTTTTACACATACCATACAAATAATAATCATCACCATCTCCACTATCAGGAAACTAATTACAATAATATAAACATGTATGTATATATATTGTACAAGAAATGAAGACTGCTACAGATTATGAAGATTTGTATTATTAAACTGGCTTCAAACAGGACAGACATGCTATATCTATAGAGTAGTGTAGACATCGTCAGCAAATTTTGCTTTGAAATTCCACAGTATTAAATAATATTAGGTGTACAACAAAGATTAATTCCCTTTTATAAAAATCGTCCACTTTAATACATAATCGTAAAGAAGCACAATGTTATTAGAAAAACTACATACCGACGCAATGTCATGTAAGATATACCTACAAACTTTCGCCGTGAGCCTTCTACAATATATTAAATATTAATATTATCATATGGTTTGAACTCTCATTTCTATAGTCCAGCAATCGGTTTTAAAAAAAGCTGATGTTGCCTTGCATAGTATGTGGAAGTTGGACTACAGGCTGGTGGGAGCAACAACAACAACCAAACAGAGAGAGAAACTTTTTTTTTGACTATACGCACCTTACGTCCTACAGTATGTACATCTGTTTTGAATGTACGTGCAAGGAGAGTACGTTGTCAGAATAGTATAAAGCACTATGATACAAACACATAAGATATATGTACAGACTTTTAGGTAGGTAGATGTTTAGAATACCTTGAGACCTAGGCTTGAATTCTACATTAATATAAGATACTTTAGGTATGAACACAACTTGTTCTACGAGAAAAAAGATTATCCTCAAGTTATGATGCTCCTTCAAACTTCTTTTCTCAAATCATGCCCAATGGTTTTTCATGCAGACACTCTCCTCAATACAATACACTTTATTCTATACGCAATGCAGACTTGACGTTTTTTTTTTGCTGTCGCTAATACTTTGTATTTGTACCATGTCTTTTCATTCCTTTACTTGTCAATCCATTAAATTTCCATAGGAGAATCTCAATAATACAAAATATTACGGATTCAAAACTGAAAAGACATTGATTGACCACCGTGATATTTGTCTACGCAGTGATAATAATAAAAATTAGTAATTAATAATTACTAACTATAATTTCAGCCGAAAGTTTCATCAACAACTATAGTCTATAGATATCTCTAAGATTATTTTTAACATTGTCAATTTATTCCTTCAATCCCTTCTGGAATATAATAGAAGAATAGTAGATAACTTTCCTGAAAACATCTGTATGTCATACATACATAGAATAGTATGGAAATACAAAAAAACAATTTAAACATCTTGCCAAGGCACATTATAGCTGAATGCACACAGTTAAGCAGGATTTCTAACTTGATAGGAAAGGAACTATGATTCTGGAGCCGAATAAATATTATGAATATATAAAACTAGTTTTTTGCCTACAACATTTTTCTATAAATTTTCCTTTTTAATCTACAAAACCACTCAAGTGTCCTTCTCTCGTTTATTTATTTTCCTTGACGGTCCTCCTTTTTTTCATATATATCTCCAGGAGATATATAATTTATGGTCTGTACAGAGTATATATAGAATAATATGATGGGTATGGTAAATGGTTAAGATGATGATAAAACGGTAAAGATTGAGAAAATATGTACAAAAGGGAGAAAAAAAAGCATTTAATATACAATACCTGGTTGAGTGCAGGGGTGGAGGATCCAATGTTTCCTTTCGACTCGAAAGAATTTTGTACAAGAATTTCAGGAGAGCAAAAAAGGTTGTCAAGGCTTCTTGTCCCATTCCGTGTGAGACCGGTAGCACGATGGGGTATCGGACTACTGTTGGCTAGAGGAAGGGGATGACTATTGGTACTAGTCGGTGATATTGGAATCATTTGTTCCATGCTGACTCGTTTTTCACGTACCCGAGGGGGAGGGGTTACTAAAACTGAGACCTCAATATGATGTGGTTGACGGGATAGTGAAGTAGTTGTGGATCTTGTGGGTAAGCAAAGTCTATCTCTAGGTGAGCTCTTGACACCACCTCTTCTTGTACTTTTCATGTCCATGGATGGACCAGGAGCACCATTTGGCTCGGGATTTATTCCCAAAATTTCCCGTAAAGTATTTGGGTCTGATTCAAACATGTGAAAGCCACCGACTGGATCGTCTCTGACAACATCAGAGAAGAAACACGAGGGATTGGAAACACGAGAGGAACTATTATCTCTCATCCTAGTTGGTTGACCGCTGACAACTGGGTTGACATGACAATGTTTTGAGGTTGAGGGTAAACTACATGAATTACTTGTACATGGTTGGGGGTTTGACTGAGAAAAATTCTTTCGGTGGGAAATGGGGAATTTTTTCCGTGGAGCTGGTGAATGACGAAAATGTCTTAAATCTTGAACTAAAGACAATTCTGGTTCCACAATATCATAAATCCGAGCACTTGTACGATCACTGTCGTCACGAAAACCAATACCAGAGTCACTATTACTGGAATTTGTACTTTCAAGTCTATTAGATGCTTCACTAGGAGACCGTTGTTGTGGTGTAGTCTCCTCTGTTGGACGATGTAAACGCAGTATTGAACTAAGAATTGGATCAGCTGTTGCAGGAAACTCATCACATTCTTGTAAACCTAGTACTTGACCATTATTTGGCAAGGGTATGGAAGAGCAAACAATCCCAAATGCCCGAGCTCGTCTCACATGCTCGGAATGACTCAATAATTTTGGCTCCACCATGAAAACATGGCAAGAAGAATTTTTACCATGTCCCGTACAAGTGACCAAACCAAAAAAGCGTCTATCATCACTGTACGCTCCACAAAAAGCAATGATATTTGATGAATAGAAGGCTAGTGGTGGCCCATTTTGTACATTTTGACTTGAACTAAAAAGTTGTATCTGTTTTTTTAAATAAAACAAAATTTGTCATGAATATTTATTATTTAAATAAACTACTAAAAATACTTTGAACATTTTAATTGTACCCCAATCAATGAATATTCAATATTCAAAATAAAATTAACTGAGAGCAGGAAGAATGGTTTTTTTGTTAGTTTTCTCCATGAGAAGTAAGGACTCCTTACTAAGGAGTAAGAAGAGATTTGAGAGTGTTTTTTTATCTTTGCTCTGATACAAATTATTGACTATTGTGGTAACATTTAAGATGTTTAAATATACAATAATTTTAATAGGTAAATAAAAAGTTGGCATAAAAACTTACCCCATTGGATTGAATCCTTAGAAGAACAATACTACGGACTCTTTTCTCCAGTCTCAATCTTCGTACACAAGCAGATAAGGCCTGAAGTCGTTTCTTTTCTTCTATTTCTGGTAATTCAACCGACCCAATATACCCCACAACAGCTTGATAAATTGACGATTGTTCGGGACAATCAATTAGAGCCCCTAAGCTGCTACTACTCCGTGTAGTTGGATTACCCTTTCGAAGACTAACTAAATTATTATTATGAGTTCTTGCACTACTCCCACTACTACTCTGTGTATTGAATCGATCTACAGTATTACCAACAGAATTTATAATTGGAGGATAACCCATTGCTCCAACACTAGCAACATTACTATTTGTCACACCACCATTATTGTTACTCATAACACTGCTACCACTACCACCACTATTATTACTATTCACATGGTTGTCAAGATGAGCAAAAACTCTGACAATGTCAACACGTGGATTGTTGACAACATCCTTATTGTTATTATGAGAGTGAGTTGATGATCCCTCTTGAGTATTAGTAGAATTTAAAGTTTGTTGTCCAGTATTAAAAGGAAGTGGGGGTCTTGGAATTCGTCTTGGGGTTGGCATTAGTGGATTTACATCCCATGAAGCTCGACGATGATCTCCACCAGATCTAACTGGATTGACACCTGGTTTCTTTAATTGTTTTTCATTTGATGAACAATCTGGTACTGGCACTTTAGAATTTTGATTTGGTAGTTTTTTGGTAATGGCTCTAGGCCTATGAGGATATTTTGGCCTTGGTTGGTGTACCTACGAAAGATTGGAAAGTATGTCATGCATAGTACGTACTTATACTAAACTAAATTGTATATTAAGTGAAAGTACTTTTTTTTACATTAACTGTATTATGTAGTATTATATTATCTAAACTCATTAATTATAAAAAATGGTAATAAAAAAACAAACTTCAAAAAAATCTTCATATTCCTGTCTGTCTCTAGTCTGTCTCTTGTGATGTATCTTGCGACCAAACAATTTTCTAAAGACTTTTTTTGTGCAAGTAACCTGCTTTGCCTGTCAATTTTATCATTATGTACAATGTACATTCATGTAACATGACACTTTTACTAACCTGAAAATCCAAATAACCTAATCTGAATCTCCTTGTAAATTTTTAATTTAGGATCATATCTGTTCTTCTTCGGATAAAGTACATTTAGCCTTAATGATTATTCATAATATTCAAACAAGGTATTATGGACTAGGCATGATATTTTCAAAAATATAAAGTTCAATAAAAAATTGTTATAAATAACCAAATAACGTGCCTCATTTGTTTTATATTTGAAGACCTAGTCCTTAATAATATTTTTCTTTCTACATTGAAGGCATCGTCTAAGTATAGATTTTATGAACACTATATTTTACTCTTTGTTGAACAGTATTCATTAACCTCTCCTGTTAATTAAATTAATAAATACGAAAAATAATATTACCTGAAAAGATTCATCATCAGAACTTTCACTAAAATAAGAATCAGCTACATGAAGTCGAAGCAATCCAGTACATGAGCCAATAAGTCTGACAACATCATCATGAGGTAGAGAACTGACATCTTGCCCATTGACCCCGACTAAACAATTTCCAGGCCTTAAATAAGCTCTTTGGGCTGGACTCCCTTCAACAATACATCGAAGAAGACATGGTTTTTGACCTGAAAATATATATACAATTTTGCTATCAATAATTTGAACCATAAGGAAGCACTCAATTGACCTTTCTTTCATTAAAAAACTCACAACTTTGAATCGTTAAGTGATTTAAAAAATTAATTTTAATTTTAATGACTTGTTTTTTCTACAAAATGTCAGACTAACCTGAAATGGTAAATCCATATCCCATACTAAGACCTCTTAATAATTCCACAACACGAACACTACTCCGATTTAGACCACTTAATGAAGATCCAGGAGTACTATTATTAGTTGGCGTTGACCTTTTTTTCCTTCTTCTCAAAATATGTGCAGGGGATGGTGTACTTTGAAGATCCATTGTCGTTGATTACTAAATTTTGTCTTGTTGGTTTTTAAAAATTAGAGAAACCAAACCACATCACAACACAAATTATTACAAAATTAAAACAGTCTGCCCATTTTGAAAAAATCAAACACTACAACGGTAATACTTTTAAAAGATGAGTGTGTGTGTAGTAAAATTTAGTAGATTCTTTCACAAAATAACTTTTGGAGATACACTTCCCATCTAACTTGTTCGCTCGTTGAAACACAGACCATTGACTTGAAATTCCTAAGGGGGTTCTCTTTCCCTTTTCGTCTCCAACAACAATGCCATCACAACAATGCAACGTACATACTAACGCACTAACACCACGCTCGAACGAATAATGAACCAATCAATTTTTTTTACTTTTGCTTTAACAACAATCTACTTTTAAATGCCTTTCCCTTCAATTTTTATATGACCATGCATCATGCATTAAAATAAAATTCCACACACAAGTTATAATTGTTTAACCTTTACTCTTTATATTTTAATTCCACAGTTGGATTTTCGAGCATAATTTGAATTGACTTAAAATACTAAGGGTAAAAAATGGAAATGTTTTAATTTGCCGTTACGCAAACCAAAGAATTTATTCAAAAATTTGAAGGAAGAAAATGTACTTAATAAAATCAAAAGGTATATATTTATATACTTATAAAAACAGAGCACTATTTAAGGTAGCTCAAAATACTGGAATCATAATGATAATATATTGAGACACACACACGAGTACATACTTTTTATGAGGCTTTTATGTACCGTTAATGTGTTCAATTAGGACATTGTGAAAATTCTTTAGTAGTTCACTCTGATGATCTTGACTCTGAAAAGGATTACAAGAATAATGTCATTAACCATATCACTTCTCTCACAGATGTTTTGTGTATTTTTTATATAAGTACGTACATCATTGATTGTAATGGTGGGTACAAATTCTATTTTTGGATTTAATTCGTTGGTCATCACCCCATACTGTCTCAACAGATCATCCCCTAATGGTTAATTAAAATGAGTTAACATCACTGAGTACATTGATAGAATTTTGTTGGTTAAATAATAAGTACTGACCAGCTGGACATTCGCTCATTCCACACTTTTCGGTAGACTCTTTAGGATTCGTTATGGAGCATTTAATCATTTCCAATTTTTTACTAAACGATAGCTATATAGGCAAAAAAAATTAATAAAGATATATTAAACATGTCATTAATTTTGTTGCATGATATACTCTCTGCTCGAAAACCTCATACCCCTCGTCAAAGCTTAGAATGTTTTTTAAGAGCACCAAAATTGTAAT
>JAQIVZ010004107.1:0-11152 GCA_034700945.1 Arrhopalites spinosus
TAAAATTGCAAACTTTGATTGGCTGTCCTGGGTCAAAGGTCAACCTGTGACACCTATCATTCCGGTTCTCTGGACAGGTTTTGAAGGGGAACAAAGTGGCCAAAACGGATTTTCGATTCGTTCTTAACATGTCACGAGTATCCATTGTTAGAAAATTTTGACGAAATTTCCCTACTGACCTTCCCCTTAACAAAAGATTTTAATAATGTCAAGCTGGGACGCCGCTTGGAAGAATATTTGTTCTTGTCTGGTCGAAGAATGAAGGGGAAGATTTTGCCAATAAATTTTTAAATTGTAAATAAATTTCACCTAATAACCTCTTTTTTAACGAATTTTTTGAAAAAAAAACTTCTTATCTTTCCATGATCTTTTTATTTGCAATAAAAATTAAATTCTACACTCCAGATTTGCAATGAACTAAAATTCCTCCAGCAATGAAATAATACAAAGACATTATTTCAAAATCCTCTCACAAAATATTTTCGAAAATCGTCATAAAATAAAATGCACATAAATACAGATCATCACACCAAATACACGGAAGCCGTTCAACGTCATTGTCTTCCCGTTGATAAATTGTTTACCATCCAATCTCATTCTCATGAATGAACTTCCTCATTATACAATTCTTATTTATCAAACTCTTTCAATTTACAAATATCCTCAAAGTAAACATTATAATTACCTCCTTCCCCCATGTAGAAAAAAAACATTTCCTGCTTTAAAATAACCCGACTCCCATTTTTACACAACAGAGCTGTGAATGATTCAACAATTATTTTGACAAAAAAATGTGGACTTGCAAGTGGTCAATATTGACCACTTTTATTCTAGTCATAACCCTCCAATTAGTATGGACAGAAGATTTAACAGACAAAATAATTAATTTGTTGGTAGAACAAGCTGAAAAGATTCCCTTGGAGGAATTCAAAGAGGATATTGTTTTGTTGCAAAAAGTTGACCGGATAAATTCCATCACAAGTTACCTCTCCCCCTTCAAAGTCTCCGAACCCCTTTACGTCCATGGTGGAGTGGACGTGAATAAATCGACCATTGTTTTGCATCCTGGAAAATCATCCAAACATGAAAAACGTCGATTCGTCATCCTCCGTCGGTCCATTGAAAATGCCAGGGAGTATCATGCAGCTTTTGCCTATGTCAGGTAAAGAAAAATTAATTGTTAAAATTCTTTTAAACAAAATAATTTATTTAATTATTTAATAATAGAAACGCCTGCAAAAATGACGATCAAAAGTTGGCCATTGAGGGCAAGGAATTTAGTATTGAATTTGCCCAATTTGACAATCGAGACGATGACAAGGACATGTTAAAAAATTTGGGTTGGCAAGAATGTCGAGGAACCATTTTCGTTCCATGTTGGTCCAATGACACGGATGCCATCAAAAGAGATTTCATTTCAGCGAGTCAATTCAGTGACACCAAGACATTAACCTTGAGTACCTCGGAATCAAAATCAGTGGACACGACAGGAAATCGAGCCAGCTCATCCTTCAAAATAATTTCCGCAGGTCCCGATGGAGGTGAGACTGACTGGACCTACGAGTTTTATGGGGATCTTGAAGACGATGCAGTCAAAGCCCGTTATGCTGGTGAATCTGTAAAGTACACCATAAAAGGCAAAATAATTTCATCCCATCTAAGTGGTAAAATTGAACTGGACATTGTCAAAGATATCAAGACAGGCAAGGTCAACCTAGCTGACCTCTCCCCCGACCTATTGAAAGCCATCATGGCAAAATATGGCAAAGAGCAAGTTGGCAAGGGTAAAGAAACTTTTCAAGAATTGTACAATAAATTAAATTTCACAAAGACGACTCAAGGCAACGAACAATTTTTGGACACTGACACAATCTACATGGTTCAAGAAATTTTGGATGGGGACAATGGGACTGACCTTTTACACGAAAAAGAAATTATTGTTGATGGACCCACAACACCTACACCCAAACCAGGTCAAACCACTGCAGCCCCCGCTCCAGCTCCAACTCAATCACCTAATGGGCCTACAATTGTAACAATTGTTAATAATTATATTACTAATAATAACAACAACATAAATAATGACAACCATGCTGTGACAAACAACAACAATATAAATAACAACAACATAAACAACAATGTAAACATTAATAGTGGTAGCGTCAACAGTGGCATTTATGGACCACCCCCGGGCTACGGAATGGGTGATAATAATCATGATGGAACTCCAACCAAACCACCAAAATGGTGGACTATAAAACCAACTAAAAAACCACCAGCAGCAAAACCCTCCCCACCTTCCTCCCCACCTTCCTCATCCCCTCCAGCATCCCCTCCAGCTGGCACAGAAATGAGTCAGGCTGAAAAAGACAAACTTTATGCAGAATTTTTAATCCGATTGAAGGAAGAAGCCATCAAAAATTGTCCACCAGGGAAAAAATGTAGAGTTGTTGAGACCACCAAACCGACTGTTCCTAGTAAAACTGATTTTGGTGGTGGAAATACTTTTGTTAATAATCCAAATCAACCAAATCGTCCAGGCTACCCTGCCCACTATGGAGCCGGATATGGCTATCCAGTAGGATATGTGGCCCCTGTTACCTACATTGTGGCAAGACCACCTCCAAATGATTGTCGAAATAATTTCATTCATATTTGTGCCAGTGTTGGTATCGGAAATGGATTCCTTGGACTTGGAGTCAGTTTGGGCGTTGGACCCGTCAGACTTGGTCGAACTTTAGGACCTGCAGGTAGAAAATATTTTTTTGACAAAAAAAGGAATGAAATATTAATTAACTTTAATTAATTTGACGGCAGGCCTCCTCTCGGACGTGGCAGGATACTTAAGTCACCCGGGATGGAAACCATTAAATTCAGTGGGAACAACTAATATCAGTTTAGACTACGAAAATGTTCCTTATCTTGGATTTGGCTACTGTCTTCCAAAAGTCCAGACTCCTGACAATTTAATTGCAATTAAGAATGAAGAAGAGGCTGTAGCTTTTTACATGGATATTCTTCGACTTGGCTGTATCAGAACAGAATTTCCATACTTTCAAGTTCTCTACAATCGCCATTGTTTGGCTCTTAATCCTGACAAGAGCTTCTCAGTCCCTTCAACTTGTCCCTATATGTAAGTGATTAATTTAATTAATTAAAATTTAATTGTGATTATAAATTCACTGTATCGAACAATTTAATTAATTTTTTGTAGACAAAAAAAGAAATTGACTGGAGTCGAGTTCAGAGAATTGTCCCGTGCCTTCGAGTTGAGTGTCTTGTCACAACAAATTGTGGCAGAATTGACCCATCCTGATGCAACTAATTTGACCCCTGATGGAAAACACATTTCACGAACTGTCCACACTCTGGGCAAGTTTGTACTGAGTGCCCTAGTACAGTACGTTCACGAAGCTCCTCATCATTACGTGAAATTGACCCGTAATTTAGTTGTGACCCTCAAGACAGCCTTCACAAAGAGTCTAGAAGATTGGACTGAACTTGCTGGAAGATGTGAACCTAAAGAATGTTCAGTAGATAAATCAGTTAATGAGAATGATCGACTTTATCTCTTATCCCTATCAGAATTTATAATAAGGGGAGTAGGACCAAGAGACTCGGCGGAAGTTGTCAAGAGTGCTTTTGTTCATTTCTATAAAATTAATCATGAAGCTATACAAAGTCGACTTTCTGATTATAATTAAAAATTTAATTTAATTTTTCTACCATGTATATTTTTTTCTCTCTTTGAATTAAATAAATCGTGTATTTTTTCATGCTTCTAATTATTTCCTTTTTGTCTTGAATCAATTTCAACTCTGACTTTCTATTATTTTTTAAATGTTTTCTAAAGGCTGTCTAAAAATATACAATGACATGTGACCAACAAAAGAGTTTGTATATTTTTCAAGTTAAGTTACAAATTGTAACAATAAATAATATTTATTCATTAAGTAATATCCAGTGGTGAGTTACCCCACAAAAATTCATACATTTCTAAAATTCATCAAGTCTAAAAAATCATTTGCATTTAAATATTTTTAAAACTTGTAACTAACGAACTAAAAAATGTCATCATCATTAAATAAAATGAAGTTATTAAAAAAGTAGGAAAAAAGAGTAAAAAAGTAGTTAAAAGAAAAAAACACGAGTACATATACTCTAAAAACTTTAAAAACAAGTAAGTAAAAACATAAGTAGTACACACAAATACAAAAAAACGTTGTAAATGCTACTCATTTAAATCTTCTGGTAAGTAATCAGTCTTGATATTGGGAGAGATCCAAAGTGTAAACTTGACTCGCCATGCAAACATCGTTCTAAAAATTAAAAATGATCACAAATTGAACAAGACAATAAATAGTGACGTTAGTAGTAGTAAAATGTACTACTTAAACATACCGACACATCAGGAGCAACACCAATCAAAGCATCCGCATGGCCGTAGAATTCTTCCTTGAGGGATATAATAATAATTTGGACATCGGTAACTTCTTGTGAAATGAAAGTAGCAAGTTTAAATATTGACACGTTGTCCAAAGCAGCATCAATTTCATCCAAAATGAAAAAAGGAGAGGGTTCATGACTACAAAAATTTTTATTGAACATTAATTTAACTTTGGTATTCATTAAATCTTAAAAATGATTAATACTCGAAAGAGTATAATGAATATTTTGAACTAATTATTGCATATTGTCTATTTTTGTACCTATGAATTGCAAATAGCAATGCCAAGGCTGCTACAGTCTTTTCCCCTCCAGACAAATTACTCATCGACTGAAATCGTTTGCCAGGAGCAACACAACTATAACTGATACCATCCAGGTATGGCTCTTCAGGATTCTCTGGTCCAAGAATAGCTTGAGCTGACAGATTCTGAGTTAAAGCCTAAAAAACAAAAGGTCACCATTGTTAGTGTCACTCAACTTAATATACAGAGACAAGTATTTCTGTATACATAAATATTTCCTTTGCAACAAATCCTACCTTGTAAATGCCATCAATGTTACTGGCCACATGATCATAGAACTTCGTAAACTTGCTATGTCGTTCACTCTTCACTTTTTCAAAAGCCACCTTTGCTGCCCTGACTCGTTTACGAACATTGTCAAACTCTTCATTAGTTTCCAAAAATTTTGCTTGAGCCTGATCCAGCTTTTCTGCAGCCTGAAAACAAATAAAATAAAATACTAACAACTATTCAAAAACCATTTGAGGTACACACAAAAACAAGCAAAAGGAACAGTAAAATATTCACCCTCATGTTCGGTGCTTGAATTCCGAGCAAACAATTATGCAACTCTTGAAGCTTCTCATTTAATGTATCAGTTGTCCTTTTAATCTGATCATCAGGTAATCCCTTGTATTCATCAGGTAAGGATGAATAGTCAATTTTCATTCTACATTGAATACAGGTAAAAAAACAAATTATTAGCAAGAACAACATAATGCTAAAAACTATTTAATAAAAAGTGACTAGTCTGAAATGAACATACCTTGCTTCTCGTGTATAAATTTGTTGACTTGACATAGTGCTATCTTCAACACTATTCGATGGTCCCTCAGTCTCAACTCTATCCAAACTCCCTTTATTGAATGGAATCCGAATGTTGTTTACCTAAACAAAAATTGACATTCATAAATTATAGAAATCATGGAAGGGTCCTATTTTATTTTAATGCAAGGAAATTGGTTTATAAACTGGACTTACTTTACATTGTTTCAAAATACAATGTTTTTCACTTTTCTTCTGATCCTGTCTTGCTTCAAGTTGTGTGATGATCTTTTGAGCCGATTGAAATTCCTTTGCAGCCGTCCCAACTTCACGACGTATTTTCTTAATTTCTTCATCCTTGCAAAAGCATACACAAAATTGACAAAATTTCATTTATATCTAAAATTATTATTATCATGTTGCAAATAACTATACACAAGTATACCAGTTTCTCAATTTCGCCTTTAAACTTGATGGTATCCTCTTTCATTGACTCAAATCGTTCAAGAAAAGAGTCTACATCATCTTTGGCTTGACACTCTTCTTCCTGCTTTCCTTGTAAAGCTTCTTTCGTTTCAGAAACAATTTTTGTCCAACGCTCAACATTCGCATCAACTAAAAATATAAATAACACAATTTTACAAGTACTCAAATGCTCTATTTGTACTGTGGAAAATTAATTCACAATTATTTACCACTTTCAGTTCGGGAAACTTCAAAATCGATTTGAGACTTAATTTGTCCCTTTTTATTCTGAAATTCTGCACGCTGCTGTTCTCTTTCTTGATGATTCCTAAATAAATACACAATTCAATCAATTTTAAATGCCAATTCGTACATGATGCAAAAATCATACAACATCGTATTAACTTATTGTTTACTTTAATTCTCGTCCTTCAAATTGACGAATTGATGTTACATTAATGTCCTCACAAAACGATTTGAAACATTCATCCTCAATTGCATTGAGTTTGGCTTTTAACTCTTGAATTTGTACATTTCGATCTTCTAGGCGTTTCTGTATCTCGGTAATGTTTTCCTACATTTTTACATTTTATTTATAGCATGGTTCACTTCTTATGTACCTTATACTCATGGTATATATATGACGCTGTATTATTTTTATCATATTACGTACAACGTATAAAATTGACTTACATCAATTATTTCGAGCTCCTCTCTTGTCCTCTCTTGTTCTCCTGTTGAAGTTTGAATTTGTTGCCTCTACAAAATTGACAATAATTATTATCCGAATTAAAAAATCAAAAATCATATCAGTTTGACTTCAATTTTGTCTCAAGTATGCTTCAAAATTTTTGTTATTATTCAACAACCAACTTACAGCCTGATCTCTGTCTTTGTTAGCCCATTTCTGGCGAGTTTCCAAACCGGAAATTTGTTGCTCTACAGTGTTGAGCTCAGACTCTTTGCGAGATTTCTTCAATGTCTCCCGCAATTCTTCACTAAGTCTGTCTCTATCTTGTTTCAATTTTGATAAATGTTTATCGTCCCATCGTTGGGCCTATTTTAGTTTAGAGAAATAATACGCAAGATTATATAACTTACATGTTCAGAGAAAATTCAGATAGAAATGTCTTTTAAAATTTTTGATTCTTTTGACATGCTACTTATATTATAGGCCATTTTTACGTTTATATTTAATTTTGATAATTACTCTTATGCAAAATTATTATTTACTTTTACTTATATTATAAAAAACATGCCTTTCTGAAGAGATCCATCGTTCCACCAGACATGATACCAGAACGGGTAAAAAATGTTCCATCCAGTGCAACCGCCTGTAGAAAAAAATTGTTCAAGTTATCTTTCCAAAATTAGATAATACATTTGTAAGAACTTTGTAGATATCAATTAATTGATTACAGATTAAATGATATTTTTTTACTTACGTTAAAGCGCTGCCCTTGGAATGAATCTAAATCGTACGCCACTCGATTAGCATCTTCTTGGTTTTCACATACAAGGGCATTATTCGTGCAAAATAAAACTGCCCTTTTAATTTCTTTAGGATCAAATTCCAAAATGTCGTACACTAAATGTACATTTGATGTATCATCAATATTTCTGAGGAAATGGAATAAAACCAAAATAAGTCAATGTTCTGACTTTCTTTTTAACTTTATAATTTATATTTTCCAAAAAGAACAATTTTTTTGACATCTCATTACCTTAATCTCTCGTTAATTGGGTTTGCGTTAATATTGTCCAAGGGTAGAAAAGTTTCCGGTTCAATCATTTGTTCTTTTAAATATTGAATACAGGCACGGGCTGTTTTTTCAGTGTCCACAACAATAGCTTCCAGGTACTTTCCCATAACTTTCGTTACAGCAACTTTATACCTTGGATGCCGAGGTTGGCACATGTTGATCATTCTATCATACTGTATAGCAATAACAAAATAAAATTTTAGTCTAAATTTACTAAATTATTCTTCTTCAAAGACAATTTCAAAAAGATTGTACAATAACTTACCACACCAGCAAAGTGACTTTTAAAGGTTGCAACAATTTCTTGTTTCTTTTTCCTTCGAGCCTCCTCGTGTTTGTCAACACGAGCATCACCCAAGTTCGTATTTATGTCATTCAATTTAGTTTGAAGCTCCTGAATTTTATCTACAAAAAAATAGGATGGAATAAATACTTGTATAAGCACTAATTGTGTGTACACACGTTTTTACTTATCAATTTATACCTTTTGATGAAGTTACTTCAAAGTTCAATTCTTGACGAATTCGTCGTTGAGAATCTAGATGTGCATCATTATTCCAAATAAGTTCCGATAATTTCTCTACACGATTGGTAGCTTCAAAAATTTCATGAGTTAACTGCGTGAGACGACTATCTAAGTCTCCCTTTTGTCTTGAAAAACTGTCAAGTGCCTCTTGATCATCTTTTTGCTTTCGATTGACTTGAGTTAGGGTAGCCAGGTCGTCCCTTGAACGCTCTTGAACTCTTGCCTTCAATTTCCAATACTCCTGAAGCTATTTAATAATAACACATCACATATAAGATGAATTTCCATAAATTCGAATATAAATTTTGAGTATGCCTATATTATTGAAAGAGTAATGCTATTTGTATAATAACCAGTCATAATGACACTGTCATTTAATTTCAGTGTTACCTGTTCATCACCAAGGGTAATTTCTTGTCCCTGACTTTGAGATTCAGCTGTTGTTCGTTCCAAGTACTCCTGTTCTTGTTCTTCAATATCCCGATGTTGTTTTTCAAGCTCAGCAATGTCTTTCTCATGAGCATCCTTTCCCTAATCAAAATAATTTTATTCATAACTATTAGTTAACAAACCACTGTAGATAATTCATGTCCAAACTATTATTTATTTTATTACATACCCTTATTGCTTGTTCCAAAGATTTTTTGCAACTGTCAAGCTTCTTCTTAATATGTGCTACATTTTCTTTAGCTTTAATGAAATCTGGTCTTCTCGTATTTAACTCTCGTTCCTTCATAGACAATAAAAAACCACATTTATGACATAAATATTGTACTGAAATATTTCATTTTTATACTGAAATAGGAAAATGGTAAAAATAATGTACCTTTTCACGTTGAGCCTTTTCTTTGCCAGCCAGTTCACGATTTAAATTACCTAATCCTTTTTTCTTCTTTTGAAGGTCAGAATCCATTTTATCTTTTTTATTTTGAAGTTTCTCGACCTCTGACTGCTTTGCAGCAATTTCATTCTTAGATTTTTCAATGTCCTCTTCAGTACAAAAAAGTTTGTAGAGATATAGCTGAATTTCACGATCCCTCTGACAGATCATCAAACACGAATATTAGATACTTATTATTATTTACTTAAATACAATGAACTGGGCAACAATAAAATTGTCATGTTATCCTTATGCAATCTATTATGTACATGTAAAGTAACTTACATGTTCCTCTTGCAGTTCCTGATACTGTTCAGCTTCTTCTTGCTCTAATCTTGCTTCTTTTCGTTCAACAGCAACTGCTTTTTTCTTGAGATAAGTTAATTGTGTGTCCTCCTCAGCCTTTAACATTTCTGCTTTTGTTCTTTCATATTCTTCTTTGAAAGAACCAGATCTACAAGACAGAGAGAAATCATTTAAACTATTTGTACAACTTGAATGGGGAAGTACTAGGAATTAGGAATTAATCAGTTATATTATTGACTTACCCACTAGCCTCTTCAAATAAAGCAGTTCTTTCTTTAGGATTTTTCATGGCAATCGTCTCGACTGCTCCTTGAAAGACAAGGAAATTTTTGGCTTTCACATTGATTCCCAAATTCTCCAACTCATTGGCATATTGTTCTTGATCCACAACCTGTAAGCAAAATCATGTAATAATAGAAATTAATCAGAAAATTCAAAGCACCTTAAAGTTTGATGAATTCATGAAACTAAACTCACATCGTCATTAATTCTAAATTCAGAGGATGATCCTTGCACAATTCTGGTAAATTTCTTTTCTGACTTGTCTGCCAATTCAAAAATAGCTGACACAGAGGCCCTTCTTGAAACTGGCTGTCCAATGGATGCTCCATGAATCAAATCACTAAGCCTTTTTACTCGAAGTGACGAAGTTTTCTCTCCCATGACAAAAGAAATGGCATCCATAAAATTTGACTTGCCTGCACCCAAAAAATAATTACACATGACTAAACTGCTCACAAAACGAATTCTTTGACAAATGCCAAAAACTTTGTATTTTACCCGATCCATTAGGTCCAATAACCGCCATAAATTGCCGTAAGGGTCCAATTCGGACATAGCCCTTGTAGCTCTTAAAATTCTCAACATCGATGAATGTTAGAGTGCTCGGCATTTTGATGCCGTCGGTTTTTAACTGACCACAAACTTGAAAGAGACAACTTTTCTCAAAAATATCAAAGGAAAATCAAAATGTGCATAGAGAAAACTGAGAAAAGATAGAGCTATCTCCTCTCTGAAAATTTGGAATGGGAACCACCAAAAATTCGCGTTTTTTTTTATTTCAAAGGGGATCCGGCAGAGTGTGTGCAAATGGTCCTACCCAAAGTCAATAGATAATTCTAATTTCACAAATGATGGGATGAATTTGCAATCTAATGATGCAAAATATGATTGTCGGTTTTGCAAATTTTCAACACAAAATCAAAATTGTTTCGGCACTCACTTTAATTCTCATAGCCTCATTTTTTCTAGTAGTGAAGAAATTTAAATTATTTGAAAATTAATTTTGGTCAAAGTTACTTTACATTTTAAAATTAAAAAACCTCGTGACCTGTGACACTTGACCTGTAGAAAAATTAAATGTTGAACATAATTAGTTGCAATTAAATTGATGCCATTATTTAAACTGTACAGGAGTTTTTAACCCAAACAAAATAAAATTGACACTGGAAAGTGACAATTAAATAAAATGGCATTTAAATAAATGAACGACACCAAAATTACATGTCTAAACTTTCCAGGCGTCAGTTAACAGTTTAAATAAAATTGTTTAATTATAAAGACCAGAGAATAAAAATGGAATTTATATGTGTGAGTTTTCTTGGCTGGTCAAAAATTAAAATGTCAGAATAATTAGGGTAAAGCTCCAAACGGTGATCAATTTCGAGAGTTTTCGAGTTTAAGTAATTTTAGCATAAGTATGGGTGACCCAATGGTC
>JAQIVZ010004108.1:0-11150 GCA_034700945.1 Arrhopalites spinosus
AGCACTCTTCCCGAGTCAACGAATGGATATTAAAATTCTCTTTGTGACATGGAGATTCTCTCAAGGTCTCTAGTAAACGTATTTCAAGTGTTGACGGATGAACCGTCAACACACAAACTAATATAGTGTCAATTAACATGATATAAATAAACCATCATGTTTTGTGGATTTTTTTTGACAATCTTAAATTTGCGCTCGAGAAAATTCAGATTTATTTACCAACCAAAAAGAGGGCGGACCGTATTAAAAAAATTTAATCTCGAAAATGTAATACGATACGATATACGAAGCTCTGTATTACCTCTAAGAGTCTTGGGAAAAGGACCAATATAATCTATTGCAACTGTAGAAAAAGGAATAAAGGGAGGTAAAACGCATTTCATGGGACCACGTGGGGCAAGATTAACTTGAGCAAAAGATTGACATTGTTTAATAAATGTTGCTACGTCTTTAAACATTTTGGGCCAATAATATCGAAGTCTAAGGGCTTGCCATGTCTTAAAAGCGCCAAACTGAGCACCAGAAATGTGACTGTGAATTAATTCAAGTACTTGGGTACGCAAAGAGTGAGGGACGACTAATTTTCATAAACGACCAGGGGTATTCGTATCGGATTTGTAAAAAACTCTATACAATAAATCAAAATTTTTAGAAATAATATGAGGGGGGCCAGTACTTTGTACTACACCGGTTGTATTAACTAAATCAATTAATTTCTTAGTTTCAGGGTAAGCTAGTTGGGATTAAATAAAAAAAATTTTTGGGTATCATTAAAATAGGAAAATACAGGTTCATCAGTAATTAACTGTTCTTGAGTTAATTCTGCAAAGGGAATAAATAATTGACGTTAAGAAATACAGGAATTTCTACTAAGCGCGTCGGCATGGGGCAACAATTTTTCAGGGGTATAAATGATGTCAAAATTATAAACTTGTAATTTTAAACTCCAACGGGTAAGTCGGGAGTGAGGGTCCTTGAGATTAAATAAATATTGTAGGGAATTGTGATCAGTACGAACAGTAAATTCTTTTTTATAAATATAGGGTCTAAAGTTCTCAACAGCATAAACTACACCAAGGCATTCTCTTTCTGTAGTAGAATATTTTTTCAGTGGGGGAGAGAAAACGAGAGGCAAATGCAATGAATTTAAACGGTTCACCGTTCTCACTAATAGAACAAACGGCACCTAAACCATGATTGGAAGCATCATAAGTGATTTGAATGTCACCATTAAGACGGATAAGCTAACACAGGGTCAGTGGTTGAAGCATTTTTCAAAATTTCAAATGATTCTTGGCATTCTTGGGACCAAAGGAAGGGACTATCTTTTTGTAATAAATTAGTAAGGGGTTTGGCAATTGTGGCAAAATTACGAATAAAGTGCCGATAGAAGCCACACATACCAATGTATCTACGAATTTCTTCCGTATCTTTGGGAGGAGTAAATTGCACAATAGCTTTAATTTTCTCAGGATCTACATTGATTCTATCCGAACGAACTATATAACCAAGGTAGGGTAATTCTATATACCCAAATTTACATTTCTGGGGTTTTAGGGTAATGCCAGCTTTGATAAGAGTCTGAAGAACAATGTCTAATTTCTCTAAATGTTCTTTTCATGTACGACCATGTATCACGATGTCATCAATGTAAACCATACACACGATCCATTTAAGTCCAGCTAATACTTTGTCCATCATTTGATACTCAGCTGGGCTAACACATAAACCATAGGGCATTCTAAGACATTCGTATTTACCATCGGGGGTTACAAAAGCTGTCTTTTCTATACTATTGGGATGGACTTCTATTTGTTTAAAACCTTGATTGGCATCTACTGTAGATAAGTAGGCAGTACCATGTAGATGAGCAACGACATCATCAATGAGTGGGATGAGATAAGTATTTTTCTTAATCGTCTTATTTAATTTACGAAAATCTATACACAGACTATAGGCTCCATCTTTCTTTTTAGCTAAGGCTACAGGGGAACCATAGGGAGATTTTGAATGTCTAATTAAACCATTAGTCTCTATTATTATTAAATAGAGTAAGCGGCCCTAAATTTCCCATGGAATATCTTACTCAATTTTGGCAGAAATTTTACAAGTCAGACCTGATAATGTCCCAACCTGCTTTTGGCAGAACAGGACATAGAGTGTATATGGCCTTGATGGAGAGCTTCTACGAGACTTACGCCACAACAAAATTCGGGCAATGATAGCTGAAGAATTTAGAAAACTTGGATGGACAGCACATGAAGAAGTTGATTGTATCAATGAGAATGGTTCAACTCAGCGTATTGACACTATCGTATTCAAAGATGACAAACAACAAGCTTATATTCTAGACCCTACAATTGGAATTGAATTTGACTTAGAGCAGGCTAGTAATGTAAATGTTGAAAAGCAAAGTCATTATGAAGGGTCAATTCCTTATTTCAAAGAAATGTATGGGCTCAACGAAATTGAAATAATAGGACTTTATATTGGTGCAAGAGGCACAATAGTTAGTTTTTTTGAAAATTTTAGAAAACAGTTTGGGTTATCTAAAAGTTTTGTTAAACAGTTAGTAGTAGAAACGTTGAAGGGATCAGTGAAAATACTGCGCAACCATGTCCACAATGTCAATAATGGACCAGCTCCAGCAGTTCAACAGACCTCTCAACAATCAAATAATACATGAAATTATATTTGTATTCATGCAAAAAAATGTATAAAAAAATTGTTGTAGTATACTGTGTTTAATGGCAAGTCTCTTAATAGAAAACGGTGACTTTGAATAAAGTATTTTATTATTATTATTACAACAAATTTTAAGTCACGGAGCTGAAAGACCCATTGCTGGAATTTCTGCCCGTGGCAACAAAATTTGCAATAGAATGGACTTTTTATATAAAATATTTTGATATAAATTAAAAATAATTTCAGGACTAAAAACAAAATAATTAGGATTCATTCTCTTTGCCCTTCCCAACTTTCTGATTGTTGGGCAAATTATGTAAAGGGAAACTCCAGCTACTCGAACCATTTGACATTGACCTGGTGGGTTTACGTTGGAGGACAAAATATTGATTATATGTGAACTGTGGGACTCAGACGTTTTAAAGGGTACTTATTTTTTGAGGTCTTAGAAGCCCTTTGGTTCTTAATTGACGATGAGCACTACAATTATTTGGTACAGTAGAGACTGAAAATTAACACACACACACTGACTTAACTTTTTAAGTTGACACACTAACCCTGGACCAGTTTTTTTGGATAACTATTTGTTTAGCGAGATGACAAAGGGCCCAATCATTTGTAAGGCTAGTTTCATTTGTCAGGTCAAAGAGTGAACATTTGAAAAATAGTTGACAATTAATAAAATTCAATCTTATAACTGACATATCGTTCAACATTGGTTTCTTGAACTTAAAGTAGTAGTGTAAACAAGTACACTAACTATACGACTGCGTAACAGCCTACTTTGCTTGTCTTTTTTTCCTGTATAATTAAATTAGAAATTTATTCCTGGACACCCTGTAAAAAACCCGCCACCGGAATTTGATGAAAAAGGGCCGAAAGAATGTTAGTTTTAAATTTCAAGTTACTCGGTTGAGATTTGAAAATTCTGGATAGATTTTAATTTTGACATAGATGGACATTTGTATAATCACGGGTCGGTATAGAAACCCGGGTTTGTTACTTGACTCAAGTTATAATGATGCCAAATGTCCTTGGAAATTGTATGGCGCATGTTTTTGAAATTTTGACTCATAAATTAATTTCATTGTTAGAGCGACAGAATTAAAATTAATTAAATTAAAAATTAATTTTAAAATATTCACATCATTTTCATTAAAAACATGTTAAAGTTGTTAAATATTGTCAATTTTATTATTTTTTAAAAAAGAATGAATTTAAATGTAAATTGAAGGTATAAATTTCCTTTAAATAAATTTAATGTGTGCGCTCTTTCTCTGTGGGTCATTTATTAATAATTTTCCCAATTAAAAAATAATTTATGCATAATTTAATAATTTATTACTTATTTTGAAGGCTTTTCATATTTTACAAATTAAAAAAATACAAAATCATTCACATACCCCGCCCCCAATCAAGTGGACAAAAAAATGGGAATAATTTATTGACATTTATTTTGTGTAAAAATAATTGGCACATGCTTGAGTGCAAAAAAATATGGATTGGAAAAGGTAATGGGGAGAATGGGAAGAGAATGGGGCACGGGTTTGGGAAGGATTGGTACACGAAGATGTCTCATAAATGTGATAAAAAAAAGATGCGGGGGTCATACGAGATCAAGGTCCTCTCCCTTGTCCAATCTTTTTTTATTCATTCAGTCAAATCCTCAACTGCCACAACTTTTTATCTCCATCATTTTATTCACAATTTATTTTCTACATTTAATTCTACAAAATTATTTTTAAAATGACTTTGCAAATATTAAGACATTGACGGTTAAATTAAATGATAATTAAATCATGAGACTCTGAAAAATTATTGGTATTCGTCAAAATCAAAACACGTGATCCCGCCAAAAAAAATGAATCCCCCATGTGACCCTGAACCGTCTTGTGAGAAAATTGGCGGTTCAAAAATTATTCAAAATAATGTGGGTCTACAACATGAAGGTCAACATCCGTTCGTGGTATTTTTATTTCTACTTTTTGCCATGATTTTCCTTGGCGCTCTTTTCAAATCTTGTTGCAAATTATGCGACATTGCTACCAAGTCCGTTGGGTGAGTACAAATTTTCATTTGTTTATTTTTTAATTTATTTTAATTCTTTCTTTTCTTTATAGAAAACCGCCCAGGCCAATGACCTCAAGGGAACGACTCATAAGTCAAAATGGCGGAACTTTAGTACAAATTCAAACCCCTCTCCCAGTTTCGATCCCACGACCCACTCCAATAAATTTCATTAATAGAGAACCATTCCCCCGTGGTTTTTACAGTGCCAGTTTAAATTCTCGGCGGGAATATCTCCCGCCATTATTTGAGTCACAACATGACACAGATCTCGCACCACCCGTTTTTTGTCCGGGTCAACATCAAAGTTCATTGCCGTATGGGACATTTGACAGAAGAATGACCCAGCGGGTTTCTGGGGTCAGTGGTCATAGTCATGGTCGATTTGGACTCTTGCGAAATTTACCAGAAAGGGATTCAAGTCTTCCTTCTTATGAGGAAGCCATTTTAGAAATTGATAATGTTTGATTAAAATTAAATTAAACTTTATTTTCTTTTAGAGTCACATGATGTTTTGTAATTAATTTACATTAAATAATATAAATTACAATTAAATTACCCGCCAATGTAAAAGTTAAATGCTCATCCACCATTTACATTGTCAATTTTTTGGTCATTTTTTTTGCATGACGTCATCAATTGATTTTTGCACTGTCTACGATTTTTTGCAAGTGGGCGGTGATTGATGTTGACTGTTGCATTTTTAAGGGAGCAGGAAGTGACTAATTAAAATGCAAACACAAAAATTGCATTGAACATGCTCTCAATGTCATCATCATCGTCTCAAAAAACAAGTTTTTTATTTTAATTTATGCAAAATATTTTAACGCCATTTCCTCACACAAAACTTCTTTATTGAAATAACTGCACTCTTTAATTCCCTCAACAATTAAAGTTACCTCACACCTTTCTCTCTCTCTTGTAGTGCCAATGGAATTCTCTTTTTTTCAAAATTCCGTCCATCAAAATCTACCAAAATTCTAAAATTTACTTTTATAAATGGCGGGCTTCCAAGTTCAAATTTTAATTGTATATCTTTTTTATTTTTGTCACCTTGCAATTTTTCAAACCACAGAAATTCAAGAAACAGCCAACGACTCCCCTGAGGATTTTGACATAATTTTGAATAACCCGCCGCGGACTTTCTCCACTGAAAATTCCGGAGAAAAAGATGAGGAAATGAAAATAACGCTAGAGGCCAGTGGAGAGAGAAAACGCGGGAGAAATTACACAATAAAATGTATTGGCCCCCAAATAATCTCATTGACTCACCTGCGCTGTGATGACAAGCAAGATTGTAGTCAACATTTATTGTGTCTACACAACAACAGTTTACATGTAACTTAATTAATTAATTATTTTAATTACAAATTATAATCAAAAATAATTTAATAGGAATGCTCCAAAAAAATGGATCGATTCAAACGTCGAAGTTTCCTACGCGGGACAAATTGCGTGGACAATTTAAATCATCAAAATGAAACCAGCGATGAAAATTGCTTAGGAATTTTCATAACAGACAAACAAAAGAAGGAGCCACTTTCGTCCATTGTGGAATGTATTACAGCGCCAAATTCAAATTTAGTTGGGGGTCATAGAGAAGTCGATTATTTTATGGATGACCCTCATTTTAATGTCATTATTCAACGGATTGTCCTTCCATTCCAGAGCCGGAAGAGAGCGGCTTTGTCTTCGAGGAGCTTGCCACAAAAATTATTTTTGTATTTGTCCATTCATTAAATTCGCAGACTTTTGTTTTTAAAAAAATTGGCGCCATTTTATAATTTTGAATGTCAAATTTCAAGTGGATTAATCAATCAAAATGAGATCAGACAAATAAACTTGACACTAATTTGATTAGACCCACTTGACCAAATTTAGATTTTTCTTCATTTGCTTTCCATTCGTCGGTTGTTAATTGCTGTAAATTTAAATATTCCCACTCATTCCCATCATGAACCAGCTCTTGGTTCTTGTTTTGTGCGCTGCGGTACAAATTACAGGAGTGACGTCTGCCCCGACCCTTTCTAAAGGCCTCCTAAAATCTTTAGAATCAGGAAGAACGGCCAACGTCCTCTTATCAATGACCCACGGGTCACCCACTAGAGCTTTAGAAAATTTAAAATTTAAAACATTTCCCACCCGCGCCTCAAAATTGACCGCAGTCTACACCGCCCTCAAAGAAGAAGCCGACGTGGCTCAAGAAAATGTTTTACAGTTTTTAAAAAATGAAAAAGTTGTTCAACTCTGGGTCTCCAATCAAATAATAGTCAAAGAAGCAACCCATAATTTAGTACTCCAATTGTCCACTAGGAGTGACATTTCTTCTATCGAGGAAGAAATTCAAATTCCCCCCGCCGAAGCTTTTAATTTTGAACACTCTACCAAGGACACTAAATTAGTTGCACCTCTCGACCAAGAGGACGCTTGGGGTATTGACGCGATTGGCGCGCCTTTGGTGTGGGCAAATGGCACTACAGGTCAGGGAATTGTGGTGGGGACAATTGACACTGGAGTGAGAGTAACTCATGAGGCTTTGCGCGACAATTACAAAAATGACGGCTATTCTTGGTACGAGCCCGATATATACACCACAACTCCACATGATGGCAGTTGGCATGGTACACACACAATTTCTATCATTGTTGGAACAGCAGAGCGCATTGGAATTGCGCCAGGGGCCAAGTGGATGTCTTGCAAATGGTGCGAAGAAGATGCTGGGCCTATGTGTACCGATCACAAACTTTTAGGTATGTAAAAATCAAGGCGACCATTTTCCAAATTAACGCCATTTTTTTAGAATGTGGTCAGTTCATGGTGTGCCCTACAAAATTCGATGGAACGGAGCCCAACTGCTCTCATGCGCCGCATCTTATAAGGTACAAAACTAGCGCATGGGATCGCGGCATTACTTTTTTTTTTTTTGGCTTTACAGCAATTCCTGGGCGTGGGGTTCAAGCCCATGGTACGACGACGTTTTAAATGCATGGAGAGCCGCTGACATCATTCCAATTTTTGCTATTGGCAACGGTGGCCCGGATTGCTCCACCACGGTCTATCCCGGTCTAAAAATGACGGTCATTTCTGTTGGCGCCACAACCCGCGAGAATGAATTGTCTGTCTTTAGTAGCATTGGACCCAACGAAGAGGGAGAACGGCGCCCCGACATTTCTGCTCCTGGTAGCGACATCGCTGCTGCCTCTAGTGGTGGTGACAATGAGTACAGGACCCAGTCAGGTACAATTTTATATTATCCTTGAATTCCACAAAGATTTCTTTACATTTAATTTTTTCCAGGAACCTCAATGTCAGCCCCACACGGCGCAGGCTTGGCGGCCTTACTTTTGAGTCGACAACCAAATTTGAGTTTTGATGAATTGAAAAGTTTACTAGAGCGCGGGGCTTTACCATTAAAACCAAGAAACGCCAATTGCGGCGCCATTGATGACGTCACTTATCCTAATAATCATGCAGGAGCGGGAATAATTAATTCAAAGTCATTTCAAGTGTAATTAAATAATAATTAAAATAACTGTGAATTTATTTATGGAACAAAAACATTATTTTACATTTTCTCAAAAATAATTCAACGTTGGGCAATCACAAGAGAGATGGTGGTGCTGAGACAAAAATGAAGAAAATTGACTGTTGACATCCGCTCCAAAGTATGAAATGACCCAATCTTGACCCCAATGTTGGGCACCGCCTTGGCCTGCTTTTTCATTATTTCTATCCCATGGCTCTTTTTCAAAAATTGGCTCATGACCATGACCTGAGTCTTGACTAGCTGAATGCCCTGAGGAATTTGAAACGCCTTTTCATAAATTATGGCAAAACAAAGGGTCACGTTTGTCCCAAAAATGGCGCAGGCCACGACCAAGAAGGGATCGGTTGAAAAATGGGTGAGAATGACCGCAGATGAAAAAATGACGCTGTCAGTGATACAGATTAATTTAAATAGGAAAATTAAAGGGGCATGAAGATGATTAAAAATCTTTATGTTGAGCCACATCTCTTGTAATTCTGTCAACACCCGGGTCATTGAGCTGAACGATATTTCTCCGGAATTTCTAGTAAAAATTATTGAAATTAATAAAATAGAAGGAACACAATTCTATAAAATGTGTCCTAGGTCAAATAATGAAAATTATTTTGAACTTACCTGAAAAACGATTGAATGTCCAAAAAAGTGGCTTCCATTTTTTCAAAAAATAAAAGTTGAACTAAAATTACGTAATAGGCAACTGACAGTACAAACCCCCAAAAGTAGCTTTCGACAAATAGGAGGCCATAAAAACTGTAGGAATTTTGAAGAGACGCGGGCAGAGACGAGAAAATGAGCAACACTCTATCTTGGTCTAAGCTACATAACCCGATACACAAAATGTGGGTAGTCCCCATCACAAATGGTAAGATCCAGGTCAAAAATTCATGTCTCGTGTATTTAAACAGTCCCGCTCTTCGTTCTGAAAAAATAAAATGAAAAAATTTTCTGTAATTTTGTTTGTTTAAAGAAAGTACCTGGTGGTTTAGAATTGCGAAAAAGTTGATTAAAGATGGTGACGTTGAGCCCGCCCTCTTTGATGAAGACAAGGTACATCCAAACAAGACCCATGAGATAGCCAATTGTCATGGGGCCATGAATGACCAACTGTTGCTTATTGAAAAATTTAGGGTCAAGCAGGGACTGAATTAGGCGACCCAAAACGTAGATCGAGTCTACGGTGGTGACGAAGTACCCACAAAACCAAGCCATTTTCCGCCATATGTTTTTCCCCAATTGAATTGTGCCAGTGTGGCGGTTGATTTGGATTGGAATAAAATTGAGGGAGGATATCCAGTAGAGGGCAATAAAATTAAATCGCGTTTCTTCTTTTGTTAACATTTAAATTATTTTCAGACAATTTCATGTACTTGCTTACATTTTGTTGACAGAATTATGACAAAGAGACTTTTTCCGGATAATTTTTATTTATTTTTTATTTTGCTTTAATAGCAACGTCGGCATGGTGTGATATTTCACATAGCCATTTAATTGGGTTAATTTAAACCAGTAATTTATAGTAATTGTGATTAAAATCATGATTTAACAAAATTGTAAGGCATCAACATAAATTGTTGGGTTTTGTCATATAATACTTAAACATAGACGCCAATTTTTTGAAATATCAGTTTTTCAAAAAAAAAAAACAACTCCGAAATTGGCACATTAATTTAAATACAGAGGGCAGCCCACGGTTATTGCATCACTTTGAATGGCCCCGCGCATTTCGAAACTATGAATGATCGATCGGGAGATTTAAGTTGAAACGTCATCGGACGACTTGACACAGTGATCTCAAACACCAGATGTGAAGAACCTAGTTTCCCCCACGTCCCCTCCCCCGCCCCTTCCACTTGAATACAATTCACAAAAGAAATATTTTCAAGAGATAACTTTCTGAATTTCATAGTATTGAACATTTTTTAAATTCATTTTTGGATTTTGTTTTTGCAAAAAAGTATCCTTGAAAATGTTTTTCCAGTAAGATTATGCAGAATTTAATGATGAACAAGTTTTTAGTTAGATTAAATAAAAATCAAATAAAAAATATAAATACTGCTACGAACGCCATGTTTTTTATGGCCACTCGCACTTTATGTTCTACCTTTCATAATGAATGTCTATCATTATTTAGTTACCAATTGCAGGCGCACGTGTGCGACTTGTGTCAGAAAAATACAAAAATTACAATTTATTTGACAATTTATTTGAAGAAAAATTTAAATTGATTCTAAATATTCTGAAAAATTCTATGGCCTCTCATAAATTGCATTTAATTGATTTTCATGGGGGTGGTTTTCTACTGAGAAACTTTTATTATCATACAAACTGGCACCACAGCTGCACAGCAAAATCATTTTTTGACTGATAACAATTCAAGCACAATCCCAAGTAATAACCTTCAAAAGATTTTTAATTGTGATTCAAATTGTAATTAAAATTTCATGTTCAATCAAAACTTTACTCTGTACTTTATAATCCGATTTCAAGTTATTCAGTTTTTAACAATTGAAAAAGGATGAATTCCTTTGTGTAAGGCTAAAACTCAGATAATAAAAATTAATCTTAACTTACGATTCTCAAGTCACGTGACATGTGTCAATGTACTTTTACAGAAAAATTAAATGGCTGAAAACTCTTGGCGTTATTTTGACCCCCAAAACTGTGTCTAGCTATCTGACCTTCACCACAAGATCTACAGTGACCCCGAAAACGAGGGGAATTGTCCGAATATTTTTTGACACCCTCCGGCGTGATGTACAGTAAAGGCTCGTTCCCATAGAACGCGGCAAAGTCAAAAAACAAAAAATGAAAAGTTTTTTTGTGACTCTTCCAAAATTTTAAAAAGTCTTTG
>JAQIVZ010004109.1:0-11144 GCA_034700945.1 Arrhopalites spinosus
GGAAGAGAAATCTCATCTTCAAACAATGGAAATCTCTCTTTCTTAAAATTATTCTCCTCCCTCTCGTGTGTCAGGAGGTACAAGCTTCAACTGAAATTGGATTGTATCACCCCAAAAATGACAATTTGCATGATCTGCTCAAATCTTTTGACGAGTGCTTTATCCATCTCATAAAATTGCAGGATGATTTTAATTATTTCCAATATCCCAATTCAGTCGTTCTACACAACAAATTTCCGCTACAAAATTCCCTCATCGAAATCAAAGTTAAAACGACGACCAATCTAAAATATTTAAAATGCCACGTCAACATGTACGTCCCTGACCCCCTCAATAAATTCGAAATTGATAGTCAAACCCTTGAAATATTCTCATGTGGCACGAGCAGTAAAAGTTTAATGTTAAATGGAATTTTAATGAGTAAAAAGGGTTCAAAGAGGGTTGCAACTAGTTGGAAATAAAAGCCAATTAAAGTTTAATGGATTATATTTTTTTCAAGGATCTTTAGGAAAAAAGAATTCGCCAGTTAACTTGCCATTGTGAAAATTGATTTTAGGTGTACTACTTTTTTGTTGGGGTTGTTGCGGGTTGCAAAATTAGTTGGACAGAGAGGAAAGCATCGGAAAATTAGATAGAGAGGATATAAAAGAGAATGAAGGGAGAACACAAGGAAGGAGGAGTAAAAAGTAAATGTTTGTCGTACCTACTATTAATTTTGTGTGGTAATAAACCAATTTAATAAACGATGCTATTGATTTCATAAGTGTGTCTTATTCTTTAGAGGAGAATTAGGGGGCGATGTAGCAGGAGGAGTAAAAGGTTAATGTTAAATGTAATTTTAATGATGGGGGTTGGGGGGTGAAACACAATTCATGTTTTATCAGAGAGGAAGAGGAGTTGACATGTTCGTTGACGTTTTATAGATTGTCTCAAAAATTTTGGGGACACGAATTGTCAGTTTACATGTCACAGTTCTAGGTGTACTATTTTTAATTATGGGGATTGGAAAATAAGATGGTCAGGGAGGAGGGCAACAAATTTGGAGGAATACAATCAAAATTTGTAAAAGTATAAAGAAAATTTCCAGGGGAATTAGGGGGACCGTGAGTTGGATGAACTAAAAGTTTAATGTTGGTGTAATAATTTTAATTGTAAATCGTAATTAATTAATTAGGTTACCAAAAGAAACTGCAGGATTAAAAGTGTATCTTCAATCTGTCCCTATTAAATAATTTATTTAAGGTATGGAGATTTGTAGTGGAATAATGGGGAATTAGGGGTGATGTGAAAGGAGGAGCAAAAACTAAATGTTAAATGTACTTTTAATGATCGGAGCTGCGGGGTAAACAACAATATTTCTTGTTTTATAGAAAATATTTTTCAAAATTGTATGAGAAAAGATAATTCGTCACTTTACTTGATAATATTTTGTCATATTATTACAAAAAAAAAATTGTAGTATAATTTTGTAATTGTAAAACATTGATTTTAGGTGTACTATTTTTAATGAGGGTTATTACGGGTGGCAAAATTGGTTCAGAGAGAGAGGAAGGGAATGAAAATTTAGAGGAGGTCAAGAAGAAGGTGGAGGAGAATGGAGAGGGGACAAAAAAGGAGTAAAAGGATAATGTTTGGTGTATTTTTAATTGTTGTAATAACATATTTAAAAATAAACATTTATCAAAAGGAACTACTGATGGCACAAGTGTATCTTACAATCTACGTAATAAATTAATATTTCAGTCACTTTGTCATTTTGTCAAGTTTATTGTGTAAACATGAGAAAATAAAAAAAAAATTTATTTGTCTGCAATTTATACCCCGTTCAATCATCGTCTTTTTTAATTTTACCGTATTATCTTGAATTATAAGACCTCAGACCTCTATATGGTTTGTACATATTTGAGACCCAGCTTATACTTGAAGATATACGGTAGCTAAAAACAATTGATTTAAGTGCGATTAAATTTTGCATCAAAAACACAAGAAATTAAATAGCCACGTCATTTCATTTTTTAGTAAATTTTACTCAAGCCGGAAAAGGGGAAAAGTATAGACCACAATTTTTCTCTCATTTTAATGAATTGATTCGCCACTCGCTTGTGCAAGCAATAAAACTTTTTGGCCATGTGCTTAAGCCATTGTTTAATTATCCCATTGTTTTTAAATTTACATTAGTCGTAGTCAACATTAAATCCAAAAATACATTCATCTATCATATCATAGCTATCAACAACGGTTTTAAACACTGGAGAAATTTTCTTTTATTTTTCAATCGTCATTCTAGTCAGTCTTAGTTTCAAACTGTGTGAGGGTTGATTCCAACTAAAGAAAAAAAGCACTTGGCTGTTTGCATCATATAAAGAATAGGACGATGTCAATTTGTCAATCAGGGACTTTCTGGATGCTCCTCACCATCTTCATCTTTGTGTTAGTCCACGTGGAGAACATGAATGCCCTAAAATTCCACAATAAAGAAGGTAAACGAAACAAACTATTTTAATTTTTACGGTTCCTCATTGTCAATGACAATTTGTCATTCACTTTTAAAAAATGATTTTATGGAGAGACAACTTGTCTAGTTTAATGACTTGTGCGGGTTGCGGGTACAAATGAGCCTTAGGCTCAGTTTCACCCGCCTCTCACTCGTTGTAATAGGTGCTGTGTGCGGAAAAAGGAATAGTAATTAATTAATTGATGATTTACAGGAAAGATTTTGGAAATTGCTGGGAACTTGACGGCAAGAAAATGTCATGTTCTGGAGAAGCCCTGGATAAACAACACTGTATACATAGATCAAATTTATTTGTGCGTCTGCTTGTATTCTGATACGAAATGTCAAAGTCTAAGCGATAGCCATAGATGCGAGAGAAATGGTTTTAATGAGAAATTAGACCCATTTGCAGATTTAACTACTTATAAATTTGATGATCTAAGAAAATATGGATTCTCTTCCTATGCTAGGCAAGAAACTACAGATTACGATGATAGGGCATGTACACGTTACTTCTAGGCTTTCACATGTTTTTTTGTTCTTTTAAATAAACTGTAAGTCAAGAAATTAGTGATGTTACAATTTAAAATTTCATGGTGCATGTGATTAATATAAAAACAGTAAAGATTTCATTTAAGTATGTGATACAATTGGTTTCCTTTCTTTTTATTTTCAATGAATTTATCCGCCACTCGTTTGTTTAAACATTAGAAAATAAAATGAAAATTTATTTGTCTGCAATTTATACCCCCCGTTCAATCATCGTCTTTTTTAAACTTACCGTATATCTTCAATTATAAGACCATTATACTTTATTATAAAATAAGCGGGGTCTCAGCTGGGTCTCTCTAATGTACAAACTATATTGAAGGTATGATGGTCTTATAATTCAAGATATACGGTAGGAAAAACAAATAAATTAAATGCGATTAAATTTTGCATCAAAACACATGACAAAAATATACACGTCATTTCATTTTTATTAAATTTTATTAAAGTCAAAAGGCGAGGGAAAGCATAGACATTTTTGCTCTCTCCTTCCACTTTCACTTTTATGAACTAATCGCCAAGCGGTTGTGCAAGCAATAAAATTTTCTGGCCATGTACTGAAGCCATTGTTTAATAATTAAGAATATAATTATTATATTCCATTGTTTCTAAATTTACTCGTTTTCATCATTAAAGTCCAATATATATTTTATTATTGTCATCAACAATGGTTTTATTTATTTCCTCTCCCACTGGAACATTTTTCTTTTAATTTTCAATCGTCCTTCTACCTAGCCAGTTTTAGTTTGAAACTTGTGCAAGTGCATTGGAACTAAAGAAAAGGAATAGAAAAATGTCAAAATCTCAAACAAGGACACTCTCGTGGCTCCTCCCGGTGTTCATCTTCGTCTTGGTCCATGTGGGGAATGCCTTCTTTTTCTATGAGAATGTGCACAAGACAGGTAAACTAAATCAACCCTTTGTCAATTTTTAATTTTTCATCCTTCAAGTTTTATACAAAGAGTCATTTAGTTTAATTATTTAACACAAAAAAATGGCAAAGGTAAAAATAAGCCACTCATTAAATAATTTTAACTTTCAAGCAATTATTTTATAAATAGAATTACGAGGATTACGCGGAACAACGTTTCGTATACTACAAAAAATAATAAAATGATATGAAGATGGCAATAAACAAAGTGTTCTCAATTTAAAATCGAGTGGCTCATTTTGACCTTTCTGTTCCGCTACCATGATAAAGAATACGGGAGAAAATTGAATGGTAATTAATTAATTAATTGTGGAGTTACAGGGAGAGTCTTGGAAATTTCTAACGACTTGAAAGAAACCGAATGTCATGTACTTCCGGAGTCCTGGATAAACAAGACTGGATACATTGATCAAATTTATTTTTGTATCTGCCTGTATGCTGACGAAAAATGTCTAAAACCAACGGGTACTCATAAGTGTGACACAGATAGTTTTAATAGAACGGCATCATTTGTAGATCTAACCGCAGAATTTCGCAGGTCAGTCAGACAATACGGAATCTCTTCCTATGCTAGGCAAAAAACTAGTTACGATCTTAACCCATGCAAAAAATATTAGGCATTGACATGTTGTACACGTACTTACGTATTCTTTTTTACGAACTATAGGTCGAGAAATTAGTGATGTTACAATTTTAAATGGTTATTTAATGGTTCATTGAATAAATATCAGAAAAGGGAAGATTTCAATTAAGTATGTTAAATTTATTACAATTAGCATTGACAGTATGATTTAATTATTTGTAGTAATTATCCATCATTCATACTTTGTAGTTTTAAATGAAGAATCTAGTCTTGGTTACCCACAAATAATTATTTTATTTTTGTGTCGTATTTAATGCAGGAACATTTGAGAATATTTAGGGAACCAGGAGGTCAAGTTGTAGACAAATAGAAAGGGCCGCTCATGGAGGGTCATCTTCGAGTCATTTTAAATGAAAGAATTTTAGTTTTTTGAAATTATTCATGAAAAATTAAGCAAAGAGATATAAAATCCTCCCAACTTTATTTATTAGTTTCCCAAACATGGCAATAAAAAATCGTCACAATTTCATGCTTTTTAATTACTGTCAAAATTGTCAATGTTTCATACATTGGCATTTTTGACTGGGGCTTTGAATTGGAAAGAAAAATTAACTTGACTTTAGCATTTGCCAAAAAAGTATGGAGGGGTACAATGTGGGGAATAAAATAAATGTCAAAGCGATGATGTGGATCAATGAAAATTTACTATGGCATGGCCAACCTTCAATTATCGACCCAAATTATAAAACAACATTTTGTTTTGTAAAGTATCGTCCTGGAAAGAAGGTGAGGGGGACAAATTGATCATCTCTTGAAAATTCGTCTAGGAGTTGAAGGGCACTCCATCTCAATTTTAGTAAAGTGCCTTTTATTTTCTTTCTCCTCACTTGAGAGGTTTTCTGTAGGAAAAGGATTAAAAAATATTCACAACCAAAATTCTTTTCATCTTTTCTACAAAAACCTTGTTCATGTACTGCCCATCGTATGTAATCACTGATTACTAATCAGTAACCCTAATTAGATTATTAGAAGGAAGGGAGGAGCAAGAAAACAATTATTAAATGACCATCATGATTTTATAGTGTTTCATTTTGCATCTTTCAAAAACCAGGGACGAGACACAAAATTGTTCAAATTCATTTTCTAACAATCAAACGAATTAAAATGTGAAAGGGATGAACTAAAACAAGTCATATGACTATTTAATAGTCCCTGGAGAAAATTTAAATTTAAAATTATTCTCTTCTTCAATTCAGCCATTTCTTTTATTTCTCAGTTTGAACGATATTTATTATTTATTAAATAATTCTTATTCGCCATCAAATAAACATGAGGGGGGTAGTGATAATTCATGGATGGAGAATTTCTCGAGACAGAGAGTCCATGGGTACAAATTGAAGACAAATATGCTCTTCCAATGGAGAGCCATTGGCCTTCATGAGTCACTCCGTAATCCTCCTAATAGCCTCTCGAGACAGCGGAGTTTCAATTAATAATGAAAATATTAAAATGAAAACAAAAATAATTTTAGTTTTATACATGGCAAATGTACAACTACAAAGAGTTTAATGAAAATTCTCCACGACACGTACAGTTTTCAAAAAAGTTGAAAACATTTTCTTCTCTACTGCATCATGGCTTTGTATGGAAAAGAAGGGGAAAGGAGAAATTGATCCTCTCTTGACAATTCGTCAAGGAGTTGAAGGACTCCCCAGAATCATTTTGGTAAATGTATTTTCACTTCTCACCTTTCTCCCCCCCCTCCTCTGTCTGAGAGCCCTCCTCTGCAAAGTGATTCAATTTATTGACCATGAATATTCCATTTGGAGAAAAAACTTTACAATTATTTAGTCTGGCGAATGGTGACAAAAATGAAACATAAAATGTTCCAAAATCTTTAAATTATTTCTCTCTTCCTCTATGCTCCAAATGCCCTTTGTTTTTCTAGTTCTATAAAATTTGTAGTAAACTGCATTGTTTGGTAAATTCCCAAAGAGAAGGAAGAATACAACAATCAAAAATAGACTATTTTAAATAGTTGATCATCATCCAAGTACTATTTTCAATTGTGGGGGTTGTGGGCGGGTTGCAAAATCAATGGAAGATGGAGGAAAGCATTGAAAATTTAGAGGAGAGAATTTGGAGGGGAATGGAGAGGGAAGGAGTAAAAAGTTAATGTTCGGTGTACTTTTAATTTTGTGTGGTAATTAACTAATTAAAAATAAACTTTTATAAAAAGATACTACTGATTTCACAAGTGCACTTGTGAACTCAGAAGACACACTTAAATGTATCTTCTTCTTTAGATAGAGAGGAATTAGGGCGATGTGGCACAAGCAGTAAAAAGTTAAATGTAATTTTAATGATAGGGGTTGCTTCATGTCTTCTGTATTGTCTCAAAAAATTTTGAGGAAGAGAGTCGATAGTTTACTTGTCATGATAAAAAATGGATTTTTGGTGTACTACTTATAAATTGTTGGGGTTGCAAAATAAGATGCACACGGAGTACTACTCCGTGTTACCCTACTCCGAGAGTAGGGTAATAAATTTGGAGAAATAAAATCGAAATTTGTAGAAGGATAGGGAAAATTTGGAGAGGAATTTGGGGGGGGGGGGTACAAACGGAGGAAAAACTAAAAGTTCAATGTTGGTGTAATATTTTTAATTGTAAATCTTATTTAATTAATTAAAGTTTACAAAAAAAACTACTTGTTTAAAAGTGTATCTTCAATCAGTCTCTATTAAATAATTTAATTAGATTGCAGTAGAGTAGAAGAAATTTGGAGGAGAATTTATGGGGCCGAATTAGGCAGGAGTAAAAACTACATTTTAAATGTACTTTTAATGATGGGGGTAAATAACAATTCAAGTTGTATTGATAATATTTTCTCAAGGACGTTTGAGGAAAGAGAATCCGCCAGCTTACTTGATATTACAAAGAAAATTGTAGTATATTTTAGTCATTGTAAAAAATTGATTTTAGGTGTACCTACTACTTTTTTTACTATTGCGGGATGCAAAATCAGTTGGACAGAGAAGAAGGCAAAAGAAATTTAGAGGAGGACAGAATTTGGAGGGTAATTAGATGGGCTAGAAAAAAAGAAGAGGAGTAAAAGGTTAATGTTAGGTGTACTTTTAATTGTCCCTGGTCCTAGGTGGTCCTAGTTAAAAATAAACATTTACTACTGATTTCACTAGTGTATTTTACAATCTACGTACTAAATCAATCTTTCAGTCACTTTTTAATTTTGTCGTTTATTGTTATAAAACACGGGAAAATAAAATAAAAATTTATCTGTTTGCAATGTAGGTATACCCCGTTTTATCATCGGCTTTTTTAATTTTACCGTATATCTTGAATTATAAGACCTTCATACCTTCAATATGGCTTGTACGTATTTGAGACCCAGCTTCTACTTGAAGATATACGGTAGCTAAAAACAATTGATTTAAGTGCGATTAAATTTTGCATTAAAAACACATGACAAAAATAGCCACGTCATTTCATTTTTTATTAAGTTTTATTCAAGCCAGAAAAGGGGAAAAGTATAGACAACAATTTTTCTCTCTCATTTCAATGAATTGATTTGCCACTCGTTTGGGCAAGCCACAAAACTTTCTGGGCATGTACTAAAGCCATTGTTTAAATATCCCATTGTTTTTAAATTTACATTAGTGATAGTCAACATTAAAATCAAAAATTATATTTATCTATCATATCATAGCTATCAACAACGGTTTTAAACACTGGAGAAATTTTCTTTTCATTTTCAATCGTCATTCTAGTCAGTCTTAGTTTCAAACTGTGAAAGGATCTACTCCATCCAAAGTAAACAAAAAAAAGCATTTGGCTGTTTGTATTCATATAAAGAATAGGATGATGTCAACACATCAATCATGGACTTTCTGGATGCTCCCCACGATCTTCATCTTTGTGTTGGTCCACGTGGAGAACATGAATGCCTTAAAATTCCACAATAAAGAAGGTAAATAAAACAAACTTTTTTTTTTATTTTTAATTATGAAAATGAGAATGACAATAATTATTGTCATTCAATTTTAAAAAATGATTTTATGGAGAGACAACTTGATTAATCTAATTTCATGACTTGTGCGGGTACAAATGAACCATTGGTCCATTTTCACCCGCCTCTTCCCCACTGTGGTAGGTGCTGTGTGAGAAAAAAGGGATTGTAATTAATTAGAAGATTTACAGGAAAGATTTTGGAGATTGCTGGCAACTTGACAGAGAGAGAATGCCATGTTCTGGAGAAGAGCCCTGGATAAATATTGTTTCTGTGGATGAAATTTATTTTTGTATCTGCCTGTATGCTGATACAAATTGTCTTGACCCAATGGGTGACCATAGATGCGATAAATATGATTTTAATAAGAAAGGACCATTTGCAGATTTAACAACTGATAGATACATTTCACTAAGAAAATACGGAGTCTCTTCCTATGCTAGGCAAATACCTACAGTTTACCCTGTTGACGCATGTAAACCTGACCATTAGGCTTTCACATGTTCTATTTATTATTTTAAATAAACTGTAAGTCGAGAAATTAGTGATGTTACAATTTAAAATTTCATGATTCATGTTATTCATATAAAAAAGGGAAAGATTTCATTTAAGTATGTTCTATGATTGGTTCCCTTTCTCTATAATTTCAATAAATTTATCCGCCGCTCGTTTGTACAAATCAATAAAATATTTTCTAGCTAACGGAGCTAAGTATGTACTTTGGACAATTTTTAATTTGTAAATACACTCCATTATTTTTGAATTTACATTAACTCGCACTCAACATTAACTTCAAAAATGCATTTCGTCATAGACATCAACAATGTTTTTATTCACTATCACACTGGCAAAATTTTCTATTTAATAAGTTACAATTAATGACCCATCATGTACAATATAGGTATTAAGCGTTGACATTTTATCATTTATTTTTGACAATTAAAAATTTAAAAGATCCCCATTTCATTTTTTGTTTTGTTTACTCCGTTATTGTGTTCCATCGTCACCAAAAAGGATTACGTGACGCTGAATGTGGCTTCATAGTGGTCATAGTGAAGACCCAATCCAGCCTGAAATTTAATTATTTTATAATTAGGACAAAACAATTATTTATATACAAATCCAAAACTAATTGCTTTCACCAAGACTTACAATTTGATCAGAGGTGAGTCGTAGAGACTTTATATATTTTTCAGAATGACCAACATTACTCCTACTACTGGTGACCCCATGGACAAGAGGAGGAGGAATTGGTTTAGCAGGTGATGGTGGCACATTCAATACACGAGGTCGTAGACAACCACGTTCAGACTCGTCAGATGACGATGATGATTCATTAGCAGGTATACTAATTGCATCTTCTTTCTTCACTGGCTCTTTCACCTCCTCCGCCACTTGAACGGGACTCACAGTGACTGCTTCAACGTCATTATTTATTATGGGAGTATCAGAAGGAGGAGAACAGGACATTAATTGAGGTTCCATCTCTGTTGATCTCCTCTATGGAAACCAAGATGAGGTGGAGGCTTTTTTTGCATCTTTACTACCTTCAGGAGTTGGATTCTCTCTTTCTCTCTCTCTTCACTTTTCCTTGGTTTTCTTGTAAGTAAATAACAGTAAATGTAGTCTCTCTCTCAAAAAAACTGTTAAAGGTAGTTAGTGAGTGATACAATATTTTTTCTTAAAAAATAAAACATTAAAGAGTAGCCGAAATTCTGTAGATTTGTTTTGATTTTTTTGGGATTTTTCGAATTTTTGCTGGATAAAAAATTGAGAATTCTTATTAAAATGGCAAAACCTATATGAAATCGTTAGGTCAATCGTATCAAGAGATATTGAAATGCTAACTCTTTCATGTAATGGAAGGGAGAGAGAGAGGGGTATGGATAAGTATGCTGTTTGTGCTGTGCTCCCTTGCCAACGGCCATACCACGTTGAAAGCACCAGTTCTCGTCCGATCACTGAAGTTAAGCAACGTCGGGCCCGGTTAGTACTTGGATGGGTGACCGCTTGGGAATCCCGGGTGCTGTTGGTATTTACCTTTTGCCATTTTTTCCTTCATTTTTTAAATCTTTATAACTAACTGCCCATGCCATTATTTTATTTTTGCTGTGTATAACAGCATACATGTTTCAGAATTAAAATAAAATATTTTATGCAAAAATGAAAAGGATTTTCTAATCATTTCTACAAATAATAAAGAAAGAGTTAAAATATGGAGTGGTATTTTACTAATTATTATGCACACTGTATGAGTAAATAAATATTTCAAAATGACTTTGATTTTTATTAAATTATTTTTATTCTTGCATTGATTGTAAATTTTCAGTGTTGACTTGATTAACGGAATATTTTTAGTGGATTAATGATTAATGATTAATTTTCAAAAAGAGCCATGATTAATATCTGATTAAATCATGATTAATCAGCTGAAATTTTAATCGATTATTAGTCGTTAATCAATTAATCATGATTAATTGATTAATATACAAAATTGAAAACATTAATATGTAATAAGGTTTGAATGTTTCTGTACAAACGAGGCCAGTGATTTTCCAACAA
>JAQIVZ010004110.1:0-11144 GCA_034700945.1 Arrhopalites spinosus
TTTTATCAGTTACTTTGTATATATACAATATGTTACTAGGGAATGGATAATAATCCAATGAGTCCAAGGACAAAAAAATTTACATTCTATTCTTGTATTGTTGTTGGTGGTTATTATATTTTTCACAAGTACAATGTTTTTGTCGTTTGTTAAAAGGCAATTGTCTCCCACCTTAGTGGAAATTATTATATTGTTATTTCAATCAATTTTAAGCACCGGGTTTTGAGCCGATGATACGACATGCATGGGCATGTTCCGGGTATTTGGACGAGGATGTGGAATTTGAAAACGTGTTAGACATATGCTTCAACGCAATTAATGATGACTGTAGCAGAGATGGGTGCGAAGAATCAACTTTTATTTCCTGCAGTCATTGTTCAGAGTCGTTATGTTTTACACACTTTTTTATTAATCCTCACACTCATTTATTTGAATATCCTCTTTAATCACTTATTTATGATCTTCAATAAATTAAAGAACAAAATTTAATTTCCAAAGAATTCGATGCAAGATTTTTAGTAATGTCTGCTTCGTTATTTTCACATCACGCTTGTAATATAAAATAAACAATCGAGTAGACATTCATAACGTTGGTTATGAACATTTTAGGAAATTTTTGAATGACATGACCGAAAAATGCTTTAGAGGTCGATAACTACATGTGACACTTTTTATTGGCTCATTTTGCAGAGAATTTCAAACTGCTTTAAGGAAATACATTTTTGGAGAATATTGTCGCAAAAAACCGGCCAGGGGGGTTGTCATGTTTCATTGTGTGCAGAAAAGGCCTTAAAAACAAAATTTAAACATTCCACGCGGGAGAACCCAATTTTTGAAAATTCTGAAACTTGGCAAGTCAAGGGTCTAATAGTGGGGTGGGGTCAGTTTTTGGTGACCCAACGGACCCGCACAGATGGCGGTGTTCTACCACCAGCTACGCTAATAATATTGATAATGTGACTATTTTCGATGCCCTAAACAAATAACATAACCAGTGAGCACTACTGGGATGTCCTTACATTGCTAGTGACATGGAAAAATTTATTGAGGGTGACGTCCAGGGGTCACTTCTTGTACGTTCCTCAACTGGCGTCCCCTGTGAACCTAAGAATCTGAAAAAATTCAGGGGTGTAGCCGATATCATGAGAAACAACTTTGCTATGCATATAAACTCATAGTTGACTTTTCGGGGTCATTGAGGCCCGGGTGAGCACATTGACCTTGCCAAAAGATCACAAATTTGTTTTTTTCAACCAAACATGCCAATATCATGGCAAGGTCAAAGCGGTCACCGTGAACTCCTTGACCCTCAAAGGTCAATTATGAGTTGACATGAACAGCAAATTTGTTCCTTATCATGTCGGTACAACTGTGAATTCTTCAAGATTTTTAGGTTCACAGGCGACACCGATAGAGGGCTGTAGCAGAAGTGACCCTTGGAGGCCACCCTGGAGGTCAGTAAATTATTTCATGTCACTAGCAATGTAAGTGACATCCCAGTAGTACTTCCTGGATGTGTTGTTTGTTTAGGGCACCGAAAATATTATCGTTGAGACATGATTGAAGTTATCAATATTAATAGCATAGTTGGTGGCTGAAAACCGCCATTTAAGCGGGTCCGTTGGGTCATCAAAAACTGACCATACTATTGGACGTTCCACCTGCGAAGTATCAGAATTTTTCATAATTTCGTTGTTCCGTGTCGAATTTTTGAATTTGGTCAGTTTCCCCCCAATTTTGACAAAATGAATCACACCAACCCGCGTGGCGGGTTTGTATACCATTAACGTTTTTTTACATTTGTTTCCTAGATGCATATTGAGCTTCCCTACAAAGTAGGTCAACAAAAGTGTGGGGGGACTGGTTTCACTACCGGCCAATCAACCGCCCCCGCCCCCTTTCTCCAAAGTTGCAACGGGTGGGATAGACGTAATTTGACATGGTCTCGAATGAGCCAACACAAGTTCCAATTGTAATGATCAACAATGGTATCGGTATCCATTTTATATAAAGAGACCAACATATCATTTATATTGTTTGATCCCATGCCGAGGTCACGGAATCAAAAATTCTGAAAGTTAAAAGCAGTGTCGTGGGGCATGTGATTTTACATACACTTGATTCATTCCATTATTTTAGTTTCAACTGTAACGTAAGCGCAAGAGATATGAAAGCACCCAATATGACCTCTGGAGGTCACGATGGTGTGAATGTCATTATAGCCGTAATATAAACTTTAATGAGCATGTCTCAGAGCAATACATTCTCAATTTTCAGAACTTTGGAGTTCCAAAGTGAAAACACCAGAAGGGCTGTTTTTTACATGCAAAAATGGTAAACTTTGAATGACTGTCTTGCGTCAGAGGTCGGCTTGGGACACCTGTCATTTGGGATTTCTGACCAACTTTTTGAGGGGAAAAAAGTGGCTATTGTCGTTTTTGGAAACTCGACGCACATGTCACGATGTTTCATTGTAAGCAGTATTTTGAAAACCTGCATATAATTTTCGAAAGGATAAGCTGTAAATTTATCCAAAAATCCAAAATTCAATGCATCATCCGGCAAATGAAGCAGCGAGTGAATATTATATACACAAAATTCCACACCATATGTAACTTTACATTGTGCAAAAAACTGTCGTAATAATTTCCTAGCAGTCATTCCATTCCATTGCATTAGCGCACTCACTACTTAATATATATGACGCACATTGAAGTAACAAAAAATTCTGGTATAAATTTAGAGGTATAACGTTTAACAAAACGACAGAACCAGTATACATTAAAATTATTTAAATTCGGTTGCCTTGAAATAACAAATATCATTCAAGGAACTCCGATTTCGAGCAAACTCGGACGGAAAAAATTGTGACAATTACAGCATCTTGTTTGATATCTTATTAATGACAGAATTAGGAATACGGTGTTTTAAAGGGCCCTTAATCCATGTATACAATAGCCGCTTCATCACACCAAGGTGTAGCAAATGGAGTGGATCACGTGGTACTTGTGAGATCATGCCAATATTTAATCGAATTAATGAAGATACCCCTCGATGATGCTCCTCTTGTCTTTGCAGAACAAAATCTCTATCGGTTCTTAGTACAGAGTCTAGGTGTGGAAAAATCACTTTTCCGTCCCAATCACCTTCAGAAATACAATTTTCGCAGCCAAAAAAAGAATTGTGTGCCGCACACTGCTTTAAGAAGGTACTTGCAACTTTATCAGCTACTATACAGGTAATTCTACATACGTAACACTATTTACAATAATATTATTATCCATAAGTTCAACAGTTTCAGTGACAAAGTTATCTAAGTACTGATCAATATTGAGTTTGGTCTTGCCCAGATAAAGAGCAACAACAAACGGAGTGTTGTCCACTGATTGATCAACTATACCAAGTATTCGCCAAAATTCATTCTTATTACTGTGACAAATTGGCAAACCGTCAATTCCAATTGACAACGTCACAAGATTACTTATATTTGGAAAACGTTTTGTTACTACAGGAAAATAAACTGATTGTAACACCTTTTGAATTCTATTTACACTATTTTGCTTTAACTCAAAATAAAAAAATTTACCCTCATCTAATATTTGTACATTGCAGATTTTTGGTGTGTTGACCAAAGTTGTAGTTGACTTTGGAAGCTTTTCGGATATATAAGGACGTAGTAAGCCTAATTAATGATATACAGCAACGTGAGGTAATTTTTTGTGTTAAAACTCAATCAGCTAAAACGCTTTTCGAAGGGGGCAAATCATCATCATCACAGGACTCGCTATCACTTTCAGAGCTATTACATAAGTACCGTGAATTATCAAATTCCGTAGCACCAAAATCTACATTGTCATTAAAATTTAAAGTTAAGGCACCATCATTATCATTAGATACCAAGGGATTAATATCAATTGTAGTTGTAGTCGTTCTTGCTGATCTTGCAATTTCGCATCTCAGTAGCTTCACTTGACGCTTGACTCTTCTTTGTCTACTGCGAAGAGAACTCATTGAGACTGTTGTGAATTGGCTGAAGATACCAGTGTCAGTTGAGCTTGCCTCTTTCAGTTTTCTCTTCCTCCCTTTCGATCTCCGGATTCACTAAACCATTTGGCGATTTCTTTCTCAATAATGTCCTCCTTTGTATCTAGTCCATGCGACTTTTTCACGGCAGCTATGAATACATAGGCATAACATCATCATTAGTAAATATTTATATATTATATTTATATCTAATTTTTCAAACGACCCACACTGTGAACAATATTCCCTAAAGCTCGATAATAAATACAAGTCATGCATTCCACACATTTCATGAAATTTGATAAAAAAAATTCCCTACTTACACATTATGACATCTTCCATCCTTGTGTCCCTAAAAGCCCGTTTCTTAAACTTTCCAGTAGGATTTATCTTTTGGGAGAGGTCATGTCCAACAACCTTTTCTAAAATGTGACTCACAACATTTGATAACTTTGAACCACCGAGAGTCGAAAGGTAGACCATCTAGTAACATAAAATATACAACATCAGATTCAACAAACACATTTCGTCATATATAATCATCATTCACATTTAAAAATTTAAAACTCAAAAATTAAATTCAGTAGTATAATATGAGACATATTATATCAAAAACATACCAGCTTTTTACGATTTCCGTTGTCTTTGACCCAATCTTCTAATGACTAAAGTTATTCCTCGGTTTTGCACGGTAAACTGAGTGGACACTCGATAATCTCAACGTCATCTTGAACCAATAATAAGTTTTTGATTTTCTTCCTGCCGGGCTAAAGCGCGTAGCAAAAGATCCGTCGCGGCTGTAAAAAGATTCAACAAAATTGAATTTCAATTAAAAAGAATTGTTGTTCGCAGAGCGGTAGAGTGGTAATAAAGTTGTATTATTTTTAAAATATTGAGTCATTGTCTCGGCCTAAAAGCATGAAGGCAAATGGTTGAATTTTAAGTATTTTTAATCTAAATTTTAACTAATGGTTGAAAGATAAAAATTCGTTTCTTGTGCAGCTAAGTATTCTATATGCGGAGTGGGATACTGGTAGTACACTTAGCTTAGGACTGTGGGTAAAAACCTGTCCTTATAGCTTGTGTTCAGAATAGAACATGAGTAGTGTAATGGCCATTGGCATCGGATTAGTCATCGATAAATTATATTTTTATTTAATATTTTGTTTTTTTTGTTGTCCATAAAAAGGGACTTAAAGTATTGTAGAAAGAAGTAGGCTATATGTATTCATTCTAAACAGGTAGTGAATAATTATAGGTAAATTGCCATTTCATATTTTGGCAATATTTAGTTTAATTGTAATTATTTTCTGAAAATCATTGTTTTGAGATTCAGGTGAATATGCTAGGATGATCGCCAGATCATTCCGGTCATGATGAGACCATTCATTTATCTTGACTCTGCAATTTTTATATGTAAAGTCATCTTTTTCTATTGTCATTCCCTGTAAATTATGATTTATAAGTTGCTGTCTAGTATTGCCTTTCTCTTATGGAAATTTGGGTTCTCCAGAGTTAATCCCTTAGTTTCATAAGTTAATTTACAATTAAATAAATCAACTCTTCATTAATTTAATTGTGTTGTGCTGTACCTACTGACTCGTTTATTTCTACCTGTGAAATTAATCTACACTACATCTCAATTGTACCCTACAATACAATCCACTCACTGTGGTTAATTTGATATAATCCGAGTAAGATCATCCGCTTTCATCATCAAGCATTGGTCATCGTAATTATTTATATTACACCACAAGCAAGTTCGTATCAATACCAATTGTTTGTAAAATGTAACTAATTTTAGCAATGTAAAAAAACTAAGGGGTTGTAAGGGCCGATGACCGAATCGACTTCAAGACTAATAAAATAAATAAATATTAAATATCAGAATTCATTTTACCCGTAGAGTTGGTCCTATCATTCGTACTTAAGTTGGATGCACGATTGACTCTAGAAGAAGATTGGAGTTTAGATAGGTTTACGTTGTCAACAAAAGTTTGGCTGGAAATGTTTGACTCAACGTTGTCAACCCCATTTGGCACGTAGTTTTCGGGTATATAGTCTAAAAATTATTTATAAAATTACAAATAACCTTTCACATTGATCGTCATAAAGTGTATGCAAAGAGATATATTGCCTTTCTCTGTCACTATCAACTTTATAGTTTTTGTTAAAAATGTTGTATCGCAAAATTATTCAAAATTCTAAAACGCACCTAGTGAAGACGACTGACTCTGAAGGGGTGAGTCTCTCGCGTTATAATTATGTCCAACTATTGAATGGGTCTGTCTAATTATTTTCACTGTATTCTCTCTTGGTCGAGTAGGTGTAGTAACATTTCTATGGTGTACATTAGGTGGAGTTTCTTGTATCGTTTGACTGCAGAATCCTACTTGTGGTGGTGTAATTGTACAAGCGGATGATGATGTGGGGATCCTCACTCGACGATTGGCATGCTCCTCAAAAATGTCCTCACTACTGGATGACCCTCCAAATATTTGTGGGGGTCTCCTCTTTCGACTTCTTTTATCTTCGTGGCTGTCGTCATCTGATGTACTGGAATCTACATTTGATGTATCTTCCGCTCTCGCATTCAAACGAATTGCATCGACATAATTATCTGCGTTGAGAAACATTTCATAACTTTAATTATATTGTCAAAGAGGATCCATAACATAATAGTGTACAGCGTGTTTCAGAGTAGACTTTCACGCTCGAGATAAAAAGCAAGAAAAAAATTGTTCCTTTTCTTCCAATGAGTTGGGCAAAGGGAGTGAAGGGCTCATGGAACACAGTAGCGCGTTGGGCCCTCAAGTTATGCATGAACTAGGTATGTTATATTGACAAAGAAATACAAGTTAAATGTTACAATTTTAATGACATTTATTATTTCAGTTAGAAAAATTTACACACTTCAATTAATATGAATATTTATTGATGGTTTAAAAACAATTCGAAAGATATAAAACTCAACTTTTTTTACACATGACCCCCCTTGTTTTCTATACATTTTTCAAGTCTTTTTACCAAACCAGTCATTATAAAATGATACAGACGCAATTTTGTGTTCAACAAGGAGCCCAAAAAATTGGTAAAATGAAGGGAAAAAGAAGTCATCATTTACTTATGCGTTTAATTTGTCTTTTTTTATTTTATAAATAAACTATTGTAAACAAATTTTACCGACGTTGATGAAACGTGACAAAAAGTAAGACAAAGAACTCTCTTGTGGACCCAACGTTTGGGGGAGCATTGAATGAAACCTTAAGGGATTGAACTTTAAGGGCCCAACGCGCTACCGTGCTCTATGAGCCCTTCATTCCCTTTGCCCAACTCATTTGAAGAAAAGGAACAATTTTTTTCTTGCTTTTTATCTCGAGCGTGAAAGTCTACTCTGAAACACGCTGTACTATGAAATTATAAAGCATCATAAAATTTTTGAATATTTATTATTTTGGTAATATACATTTAATCCCTTTTACATACCGCACGTAGAAAATATTCGTATGACATCGTATACGTCCCAACTTTGTCCGGAAGTTGCTGTCGCTTCTTTGAATTTTGCAATTTGCTCCCTTTGAAATTTGGATACTTACACTTTTGTTGTTCGTCCAAGAGCCACAAGGAAGGAATGAAGTCCACTGTCTTATCTTTAAATTGTATAGTGCTATATTCCTTTAATTGCCCCTCCATTATTTATTTAAAATAAATTGAAAGATGTAGGAAATTATTGAAAAATATGACGAACAACCTTCTCATGTCGGGAACCATGAGGAAATGCAAATTTTCCCGGACAATGCAATGGCGTAGCGTCCCTTAGAATCCCTTCAAAGGGAATCGTAGTCCTTCTCCAAAGAGGCAGTAACAAGTACATATCACGTGTATCCAGGCTATATACAAAGCTACACTATACACACATCGATGAACGGTAAACTCATGGGCAGCGGGGATTTACCAGACAAATGGCAAATAGATTGTTTTCGAGCAAATGCCAGTTTTGTTGTTCATAATTTTATTGGGAGATTATGGGGAACCAAAGGTATCCCAACAAACTGGGAAATACACTTTTTTGAGGAAACGCCAATGAAAGACTTTATTGGCATTTTAAGGGGAAATGCGTGGCGAGCATCGTTTGTCAATGCCGAGCATTTGCCAGTGATGGAAATGATTTCCCATCCATTTACCAGCCATAATTTCTACTTGGGATGTAATCGTCACTAATCAAAACTATGGACCAATTCGTTGCCGAAAGTTAGTTCACAATTGTAACTATTCAAATTCATGTAAATTTTGTTCTAAAATAATGACACGTGAGACTACACTGACAGAGAAAAACCCCCTTGGTCGAGTCAATCAAGTTTGAAGGGAAATGCAGTAAAATTATAATTAATAGCACGCGCTGTTTGTATGAACGGATTTATTCTCAAGGCCTTGGTTCCTTGAATTACCCTTTGTGGCCTTATAAAATTTAATAATAGAATTAATGAGGAGATGAACTGATACAAAAAACATTAAAATACTCTCAAGTGATACTCAACTTTGTGTCTCAGATGGAAATTTTTCCGTGTCCAATACATTGGCGTTATAAGTACAGTAATAAAAATTCATGTAAAAATAATTGGACTTATTTATTTTAGTAAATAATGGAAATTGAAGTACTGGATCAATTTTAAGTAATTCTGCTCATTTTACTTGTATGTACATAGTAGGTAAAACAATGGGGTCACGAAAGAGGGCTGTCACAAGTGTCAGTTCCTTATTTGTGAGCGTCATTATTTATTTCATGTCAAAATCATCCTTTTTCATTGTTCTCGCGATTGTCCTCAGATAACGTCTCTCTCCTGTCACCCATCAAACTCCAAATCTTTGGGTAAATCCATAATTCTATTAAAACTGATGCAATAATGGAAGAGTTGTTTAGTTGTTACTTCAAAAAATGTTGGAAAACTTGGTTCTAATCATTTATCCACGTTTCGGGTTTTCCTCATCAAAGTTTTGAGGGGGGAAATGAATTTCTATTTTGTAAAATAGATTAAATATATTTTCTATTAAATAATATTTGAGACAGATAATCCTTGATGTTGCACGCAATAATCTCATGACATGCTTTAATCCAAGTTTTTTTTGTGCAGAGTTTTCCCACATGCAATGAAGTTCATTGAATGAACACAAAATTATTTTGTCTCAAAATTTTAGCTCATCACAAACACAAAATGTGGTGGACAAAGAGAGATTGTATGATGTGAGCATGGGGAATGAATTCTACGAAAATTGAGTGTTCCAGAGGATGTCATGTCAGCATAGTGTAACCTAGGTTATATATTTTTTTGTATGATAAAATGTGAATGAATTTACCACGTTAATGGTTCCCCGTATTTGTTACATATAAAGTAAGTATACATTTTCATTTCTTTGTCTCGTCCATTGTAAAGACGGAGAAAAGAAACAAAAGAAAGTCTCCCTGTCGAGCCTTCCTTGACGACGACGTCTAATTCTACATGTGATCAGTAGTAGGCAAGGTGTTTAATGGGTTGCTTTACGATCAAGAATAATTTTTTTGTATTAATTACAATTTGTGTAAATATTTGTAGTACGTGTAGTCTGAAAATATAATTGTCAATCGATTTTAAATACTATTGACAAAATTAAGCTTGGCATTTTCAATATAGATATCAATTCCTTCGATCAATATTTTGTGCCTTTTGTGCAAAATGTAGTCAAATAAATCAATAAAATCTAACAAGTTTGTCTAAAGGACAGTATCAGCTTAAGTTGCAATCAATATAATAGCCACCCAGTCAAGTGTTACTTCTACACTTGAAGTATTTTAGGTTCTAGTTTTTTTGACCAAAGAACTAACATAGACTTAAAATAATCCTCATTCAATTAAAACAAGAGACGTAATTAAATTAATGATTAAACAAAAATATTCTTTGGTCTATATATTCATAATACCGTAATTTGATTCACACACAATTAATTTTAAATGTTTGTCAGCAGAAAGGAGAATGAGAAATGGCAATTAAAAACTTAATATAACTTTAGGTCAACTTTAAAAAAATTGTTTTGCTAATATTAAATTAATTTACTATCTCTTATATAACTTGTATAAAACGTAAGAGAAAATTTGTCATTGATCGTTATCGTTACATTTGGGAGTATCTGGTATGAAAATAAAAGTCAATAAAAAAGACAAAGAATTATCAGCAGAGTCAGCATGAGTATAAAATAATTTAAATTGGTTCAATAAAATTATTTGCATCATTTGGCAAATGTTGATAATTTTGTTTGTAATTTTATGATTTGTAGTCTACATTTTCAACACTTCATATCCAGAAATTTATATTTGTTGTCCTTCCTTTACTTCAAGTGTCGTCGTAGTTGTCCAATTTTATTTTCTTTAGTATGATTTGATTCTAATTTTATTTTATTTATATGGCAAGACTTTTGTCTCTTGTTCATACTGATGATCTAGCCCATTTGTTTTATGTGTTCAATACAAACGTGAGTAGAATTATTACCACAAACCTCAGTGTTTAGAATTTTAGGCTGTTTGGTTAAATTGGAGTGAAGCCAAATTTTAAATCATTTTCATGGATCATAATCATTGAATGCTCCATTTTCTTTTAACAACTATTTTACAGCTCAAAAAACCCTCAAAAGAAAACAAATAACCAACGTGCTTTGTGTTGCCAAAATTCTAAAATGAAAGTCTCTATACGTCTTTCATAACTTAAAGTATTATATCTGTAGCAATATCTTGATTATATTTACATAATATTTTTGGATACTTTGTCAACTTGTGAAATCTAAAGTCACTTTACCTGGAATGCATCTAGAATTTTGACATTATTTTTCATTTTTGACAATAATCTAATGGTTATATGTATACAGTAGATGTCATCTACTAGATGAACCATTAGTTTAGACGTCTTGATGATTCGTCAAGTTATTTGTTAACTTTGACAAATCATAAAACGACAATCGACATTTTGTACATTTAAAAGATGTATTGGGTTAGTTTTATGTCTCGCTTGAGCAAACCTTTGAAATATTTCAACATTTTTTCCAAATTTACATGGGCATGAACGAGGACAACAATTTCCCCAATTTTACCATGT
>JAQIVZ010004111.1:0-11138 GCA_034700945.1 Arrhopalites spinosus
TCTTTTAACATGACAAAGTTGGGGAAATTGTCCCCGTTCATGACAATATACTAGTAAAATATTCACACTGTACACAAACTCCATATAACATGACAAAAAAATTTTGTATATTACAAACATGTCAAAGAGTGTATAGGTATAAATATATGAAAAATAACAAAATGTCAAAATTTTAATTTTTTTTCGTTAATTTCATCTGAAATGGAAGAGTTGATACTCAAAATTGTGAGATATATTTAGAAATAATTAGAGAAGCGTTGGTAAAATGACTTGAGAGAGAGATAGGGTCTATGATTAAAATGTTAAAGGAATTAAGCTCATGTCGAACAATGTGACATGAAAAAAAATCTAGTTTAAAAATATCAGTAACGTTGGGTTATACACCCAACCCCAACACACATTACCATTCCACTGATGAAAGGTGTCATAGGCTAGTGCTTATGAGCCAACTTTGGAATGTCAGGGTTTGGCTTTCTCTCAGTGTGTGTGTGTATTAATGTCTCTAGCTTGAGATTCATCATCTCTTAACCGTTTACTACAGACACACACCTCTCTAATGTAGTGTTTGTCATGAGACTTTTGTTGGAAAGAAAAAAAACTTTTCTGTTTTAATGGAAAACATGTAACAAGATACTCCATATATACATTTACCTATCTGTATAGGTATGTATATTTAAGTACATCCATTTTACGTATCTGTAGTTGTTCCATGTAATGCGGGTTGCAAAAGAAAATTTGAGTGGGGCCACGAGTTATGGCACAGCATGTCCATGGACTGGTGATGGTGGCATATGCCTTTAGTTTAAGTGATCTAATGTGTTATGTAATGGAATGATGAGTACAGGTTTTTTGGCATTATTTTGATGCAAGTCTCTCTCTCACAAGACAAGAACAATATAAATAATATTGCTTTATGTATACAAAAAAAAGAAACATTTTCTTCTTAACTCCTATACAAATTTTACTGTATAACTTTGTATAAGGTAGAGATTTGAAAAGGAGAAAGGACTTGGAGCAGATGGAGAAGGATGTGGGATCAAGTTTTTGAAGTAAAATAGTAGACAAGACTTTTAAATCAAAATGGTGTATAAATATACACTTTCTAACAATATAAGTTAGTCTACAGACATAATATATTACTAGAAAATTCAGACACTATTTCTAACTCTCCTTTGGGCTCTCTCTCTGAAATTGTGTAGAATAGAAATATATTAAAGTTAAGGAAGAAAAGAGTAGCCGGATGGTTTTGCAAAAGGAAGTAAAGTGACATGGTGAAGAATGTATACTGATTCACTTGGCTAATAACCCCAGCAGCATCAAGTGTGCTCCAAGTAAACAACGTAAATATGCTGGCTATTAGTCTCTCTCTCTCTCTCTCTCTCTTTATAGTGTATCTCACTGTATAATTATTCGATTGTGTATTTTCCACTTGTATCTGCCATTCTCTAACTTACAACACAAGAGAGAGAGAGGGGGGGGGGAGTAGTTAGAGGATGCCTCACTTATTTCTCCAAACCAAGTTTTGTTGAATACTTTACTTTTTGGATAGTCAGGAGTAGTAGCAGGTGTCTATTATGGCAATTTTGCGAGGAAGGATCATCTGTAAAGAGGGGATTCCACAAATTTCGATCCTCATCCTCATCCTTCTTTTTTTCCCCTCTCTCTCTTTGCGGTTCCATTTAAGAGTACACATAGACAACTGTAACAGTACTAAAAATCATTATAACATTATATAAAAATATCCCATTACATTAAGTATTTTTTTGCAAAGTTTTTATTTACATTAATCCCATTTTTATTTATTTAATTCAACTTTCTTAATCTTTGTCTATTAATATCATTTAATAATTTTGTTTCTTGAAAAAAATATTCATTTGGTGGAAAATATTATCACTGAAAAAAAATTGAATGTCATGCGCCGTGACATTAAATAATATAAATTTTTTTTTGTCATATTCAATATCATTCTAGATCCCCCCCTCTCTCTCTCTCCTTTTTCTTTATCTGTCCATCATTTGAAAAAGGGAAAAAAAGGAACGACACCGAACATGACACCTAAATGGATTCGTCTAACATATATAAAAAGTTGACATGTCCTGTCATCGCGCCCCTCCCCAAATTCTCCCTTTCTTGACTCTTTCTTTGTCAGAGGCCAAGGAATCAAAATTTAGTCTTGTGCTTTTTTTATATGTACAAAAGACATGATCCTAGAAATGTAAAATAAAATAGGATATTATTATTTTGTTATTTTACATACAGATAAAATAGAATTTCATCTTTATCATGTACATGACTATGAGCATGAAGTGTGTTATAATAAATACACGGCGTATCAGTTATTTGGATGAGATGACATTGGAGTTTATTTTGTTGTCAAAAATATTTTGAAAAGTATCTCTGTAGAATTCAAGGGGGGTTAAAAAATGGAGTGAAATAAAGGCAAGAGAAAGAAAGACAAGGGATTTTGTACACGAGGTGAGTTTGATTGTGAGGACAAGACATTGATAGCTTGTTTTCCTCCCTGTGTCCTCTCTCTCTCTTTTCACCTGACGTATTTCTAGATGACTTGGCAAGACCCTACAACCTACCCGTGGAGATGAAGGCACACATTCTCTCTCTCAATGTAGTTTGTGTGTGTGCTTACATGTGTCAGGAGTAGAAAAAAAAGAAGGGAAAAAAGAGGGAGAGAGATAGGGAGAGAGGGATGGTGTGTTAAAGTTGTATAAAAGTGGCCTTTGTATGGGGTGATGATGTTCTAGGTAAGGAAACCTACAAGTAAATTGCCGAAGCGTAACCAACCGATTGAATCCTGTCCTCCACCCAAAAAAAAGCAAAAGCAGAACAAGTACAAATACAGTAGTAGTGGGTAGTAGTCTCTACATGTATTTGTACAAGTAGTCTCAAACTTTCAGCTGGCTTTCATCTCTCCTCCTCCTTTCGGCATCTTCATCCCCGGCCTTTTAACAGTTTTTCTACATTTTTGTTCATCACCATGTTAAAATCATCTTCTTGACAAAAAAATAAATAACTTGAATGTGAATGTATGTCAAATTTAATTATATTTCAAGTCACATCCTTACATCAACATGTCTCTCCTGTATAAGGCCTCAACCTTTTATTTTCCTTGACTACTGCCTTTCAATTCCGGAATTTGTTTTGGTCCATTTTTTCGTATTTTTCCTGGCTCTTTATACTTGCTGGTGGGCATATCACGATGACCATGAACAATTTTTGTAGAAATAAATTGTGGGGTATCAATATTTCATAAATTGTTTAAAAATAAGTTTCTTCGTATTAAATATTAGTCCAAGAGTGCTCTGACAGTTATTTTTTTCATTGAAAAATTTGAATGGAGAACAAAAAAATCTTTGTAGACATATTTTCACAAAAAAAAGAATGGGTCCATGGCTATAGCTACTACACATAAAATGGGTGAGGGGGGTAAGAAGGGCTAGAAGAGATAAATGCCATTTACATGAGGGTATACATGTGATTGGAGCGGCAAGAGAGAGAGAGAGAGAAATGACAGGAAGACAGAGAAGGATGTGAGAGTGAGAAAAAGAAGGTTTAAGTAGAAGGCAGGAAGTGAAGATCATTGAAACGGAAGAATAGACAAGCTCAATGCCATATTTCCATCCTCATTGACACTTTTCTAGTTTATCACCCAGTCACTCCTTTGATTCATCTTATTCACCCTCTCCCAACTTTGGACAATTTAAATTATTCATAAACTTTTACCATCAATTTTATTTAAAGGGATCATTATAAATTCAAAACGTTTAAAAATAATCCTAAATCCTAATTCTCTATTTGCATTTGGATTTGGATTTGTCAAAAAAAATGTAAATAAAAATTGTATCCTCATACAAACTTGGCCCTCATTATACTCATTGAGCTGAAAACTATTATTGGTAACTAAGGGATTGAAAAAAAAGAACAAATACAATTCAATTGAGGACCCATGTATCCATACCACTGACGAACAGGGGGAGAGACTTTGTCACTTGTCACAAACAGAAACCTATTGGCGATGACGGTGCTGATGAGAAAAAGAAAAGAGGAAAAAAAAGTTTTGGATGGAATTGGATGGGAGCAATTGCATGGACAAGGAAATGATCTGATATAATGTATTATTATTATAGATGAGCCCAACACATGAATCCTCTTCCATACAATCAAAAAAAAGAGAGAGAGAGAATAGACGTCCACACGCACACTCTCTACTATTGTTTCCGAGTTAGCAAACAATGACCAGGGAAGTGACACAAACTCTATTATATATATATATATATATATGTATTATACTATTTTCCAATTCCCCTCGTCATTCCCTTTCACTCAGAACGAGCCGACCAAGCTCTCGTCAACTTGGCTGGCATGCTGTCCGAAGTGAACTGTATACATTATTTGGTCTTTTATTATTATTCTCTCAATTGATTCTCTCTCTCTTCTCAATGTAACTAAAAAAGGGAAGGCTCTTTTGACAAAAGTGGAAGAAATAAAATAGAAAGATTTTTACAAGCGTTGGTAAAATATTTGAGAGAGAGATTTTTCTACTGGGAATGACATGCTCTCCATATATTCATTACTACGTTTATAATTAACCAGATAAAGTCTGCTTTTCTGCTACACTGTACATTGTACTTGTACAAGGGCCCCCACTCTATTTTATCGTTTAAAATTACATGTATGTATTTTTTCACATCATTATCACAAACTTGGTGGTACACTTATTCACATATAAAATTAATTTTGGCTTGGCTACTCCAACGGCAGAAAAATGAATAAGGGACAAGAGAGAGAGAGAGGAGGGGGTCCTGTACTGTCACTGTTGTGTGGGAACATAAATTTCATTGGGTGGTGACTCTCTGAGTGCCTTCTGCTCCTATTTTTTCATCTGCCATTTCAATTCAACTTTTTCATGTACACACAAGATAAATGGCATTTTTATTTATTCTAACCCTTTTTTGGTCTTTCAAAAGGGGATCAAAATCAAAATAGCAATCAAAATCCATTTTTTTTCTCTCTATACAGAATTAAATTTTGATTCAACTTTATATAATATTAATATAATATACAATAAAGAGAGAGAGAGAGGGAGACAAAGTATATAATATAATATTTTATTATAGAGTAATCTAATGTTACTCCAAGTCTCATCTAATTGGATTCACATGGTTTTTAAAAGAGAAAAGAAAATGAGTAAAAGAAAATGAGTAAACCTATGCCCATGTCTCCTTTGTATTCTATACAAAAAACTTGTATAATAATACAAACATGTAGAGAGAGAGAGAGAGAGAGAGTAAAGTTATTTTTCAAAAGGAGTATGACTATCGTTTAATTGTAACAAGAGAAAGGAGGAGAAGAAGAAGAAAAAGGAAATTAGAATTGCGTGCAATGTAATGCAATGGAATGGATATTACCCTGTGTGTGTGTGTATGTTGTGGGATTTTACAAAATTCCAAAAGAATGGTCTTGTGTATAAAGTACAGACCGTAGGCATTTCTTTCATGGAGGGGGATGGGAGCTAGACTATTATAATGTAAGAAAAGAGAGAGAGAGAGTGTGTGTGTGGTGATGATAGTGGTGGTGGTGGTGATGGTAAAGGTTTTTTTTTATCCAGAGAGTAACATTTAAAGTTGTAAAGTCTATTGTGTTAGTGTAGTTGATGATGATGTGATAGTGAAGAGAAGAGTGTAGTTAGGATGTTTGCTTTGATGTAGGGATGGATAAGGGAGATAATAAGGTGGAAAAGAGGACGGGTTGAAAGTTGGAATAGTCTAAAACTGTGGAAAAAAAACACACAAGACAAAAAAACAAGTCGAGTGGATTCACAAATGTGTTCCTACACATTCCCTATAACAAAATTTCCCTCCACAAGTATATTACAAAGAAGGATAAGATGAGTTAGGAAAAGGAGAAGCTTGTGTGTGTGTGTGGGAGAAGAAGAAAGTAATATTAGTTAGTAAAGAAGGTAAATGCTTTTGTTTTATGCCCGTGGAGACTAACACAATTAGACGTTGAGTAATGTTTTTTATTCTGACGACCGTCCTCAAAATGTTACATCTCTCTTCTCTATAATATATATATAATATACCTCTCTCTCTCTCTCTTACATGCATATACACTTTGGAGGACAAATGGCCGGGAAATATAAGTTAGAAGCTCATTTCTAGACCAATTACCTACGATTACGAGGCTGTGTTTCAACTTTGGAATGGAAAAAGATTTAGAGCGAAGGGATTTTATCATTGGGCCTACTATGACTACTTTACCAAGAGCACACACACAGCTCCAAAAAACTCGTAGCTCCTCTCTCTCCGACTGCTGCTCATCTTCTTTGGTTTCCTCGCCTCGAGTCATTCGATCTTCTTCTCCTATCTCCTCCTCGTGAATTTTAAGGCTTTAGTTTGTGTGAGCTCTTCTCTCTCTCTCTCTCTCTCTGTCTATGTATGCAACATGGCAAATGACTTGACTTGAGAGTCCGTATCTCTTTCTCTTCTTGAAAACTCTCTCTCTCTCCTTTCTCTCTTCCTATCCAATCCTATGGTCCATGCACTGAAAGAAGACAAGTCAAGTTCCGGTGTCTATACCTAAGGATATGCATAAAGAGGTATGTGTATGTAATAAGAGGCATGTGGGGAAAGAGAGAGAGACTGCCGTGGTTCCAAGACGACGATGAAGATGACGATCGTTTGCCAACTCTTCTATCGCTTACCTCCACCACTAAGACTGCCGCCGTCGCCGCCAATATGCAGACTTAGTTAAAGGCAGGAAAAAGAGAAAGTAAGAGAAAGAGAGTTTGTGTGTGTGTGCAGAGGAAGCATTTGGGCGGCATTTGTCGGAGATTGCAAATGAGATGATTGAGCTAGAGTGATGTATGGATGTGGATTTTTGGGTGGATCCAAAAAGAGAGAAACGTTGAGGAGAGAGTCTCAAGAAACACTGGTATCATATAAAAGAGACAGATAGAAATACCCAGACGAGTTTTACTATCTCCTCTCCTTTCTTTCTCTCTATATTACATACACACCATGTACACACACACAGTGAGATGGCATTATATGAAAGCTACGCCTGCGGCACGCTTAAATGAGAAATCGTGTTTAAGTTTAATGTGGCCCTGATGACTAAGGAAATCATCGGCCCTATTACAAGTAGCCTGCTATTACAAGTATTACAGAAAATTGCCTATAGAGCCAAAAACCTCACACAAAACTTTCCTTTTTATTTCCCTTCCCTTTTTCATATAGGTATACATGTCTACTATAGGAAATTTCACATGATCTGAATCATCATTGAATTCATCCCTGTTCCAATTGCCTTGATTATATGCCCTTGATATATGCCCCCCTCTTGTAGACGTGATATAATATATATATATATATAGATATATTCTCTAATTTCAATTTTTCACTCAACTTCAGTCTCTCTCTCTCTTTCTTAAACTTCCTTTCTTTTTTTTTGCTCATTCTAGAAAGAAGACGACGAAGGACTTGACTGTCTTTTCACGATCATCATATTTCATTATAGACTACGTCTTGATTCTACATTTGGTCACAACAATCTTTGACTCATTTCCTTTCTGGAACAATGCCCTGCCAATGTAGTCAAGAGAGAAAAAGATTTTTTTTGATCATCTTAAGCCCTCCTTTTTTTCTCTATAGCTCTGTAAGAGTTGGTTCTATTTTCCTTACTCATTTTAATTTTCATAAAATTCCAGTCCTCATTGTTTACTAATCTTTTCAATCTTCCACTCTGACAATTTATAAAGACTCATTTTTTTTCTCCTCTTGGCTCCAGTCCCTCCATTATACTCTTAAATATTGCCTTTTCCTCTCACACAATAAAATTATTTTCAGTCCCATCCAATTAAATTTTCTTCAAGTTATTACAAGTTTGTGCCTTGAAAATTTTACAACTTAAATTTTATATGCATAGTTTTATATTATAAAATTGTATGTACATGTACCTCCTTAGTCCTTACCTTCATCAATTAAATTTATTTTCTCTTTTGTCCAAAAACTCTTTTCCCTACATTTTAGATTTTCTTTTATTGTTAAAATTTTTTTTGACATGTATTTAAATTTAAATACTTTTCTACTCTTTAGAATTTTGTACAAAATATTTAATTTAACTCTTCTGTATAGTTTGATCATCAAGGGGGAGAATAAATGATTGGGCAAGGACAAAAGAGTAAGTTGAAACAAAAATTAAATTACCATGATAATAAATAATATTTGCATCGTGTTCATGTTTGTCTTGACTCACTTCATTTGAAATTAATAAAAGAAGAAGAAGAGGAGCATTTTCATGATTTTCTAATAAAACAATGAACAAAGGCAATAAACAATAAGACAAACAGAAAATACCCAAAGAGAGAGAGAGAGAGAAAGAGCAATGTACCTCCCAAAATGTATCATATTTCTCTCTCTAAATGTTAGACAATATTAAGTTCGTTGACTGTCTTGTAGTAGAAAAGGGTCGTTGATGGTTTTTTGGTACTGTACAAAATGTAGTGAGAAAAGAGAGAGAGAGAGAAGTGGGAATCAATCATAAGTTTGTTGATTAGCTTTGTAGCTCATTAATATTTCATTATTATTTGCACCTCAACTCGAAAACGTCTCCTCATTTTGTTCCACACAGAGAGAGAGAGAATGAATTCAATCAGTCGTCGTTCGTCTCGGTCATACAAAAAGGAGGGAGAGACGGGTGTTGATGATAAATACAAGAAATAAAGTGGGTAGTGGATGTCACTCTCTCGTCTTTGTTTTCTAAACTTGTACTTATATTATATTATATAATACATACTAATAATTTTCTCCACGTACAGCTATAATGACGAAAAGACCACGGCTATAATTTGATTCACTCAGTCTCTCTCTCTCTCTCTCTATCTCTTTTTACTTGACACACAATAATAACAAACAATTGCGTCATTCACCACAGCCCATTATTATTGTGTTTGATATATCATGTGTATAGTGTAGCCCCCAATGTAATAGATGATGGTTTGGGAGGAATGAGTGTAGAGAAATAATAAATAATACTCAAGATAGCACATGATCTATTCAGCTTCTTCTTCCTCTCCTCCTCCTTTGGCTCTTCTTCTAGCTGTCATTCCTCTATCCATTGTGTGTAGATATATAGAACGATTCATTATGACGACATTTATATTATTAATGTAGCCGAGGATTTACATTCCTTTGCCTAAACGTCTCTGTGACAAACATTTATTTCTCTTTTCCTTTTGTCTCTTTGTACAAAACACAGAGAACCATCATTCCACGCTTCTCTCTCCCTTTTGTGTCCAAATATGCCATACAGACTTTGACACTTATTGAGCAACATTTGTTTCAGGTCGTCCATTTAATGTCCATGTTAAATTGTATTTTCACAAATATTTTAATCGACAAATTTCCTTTATTTTATACACATTTTATATATACAAATTTTTACTGTATAAAATATCAACTAAGATTGTCAAAAACATGTTGATGATTATGATTTAATAAAATATTATTTTACCCCGCACACTTACCCATTAATAAAATTCTTTCTTCTTTGATGAATTGAAAAATTGAAAGGAATTTTTGGGATGAAATTGAGTGTCTTTGTCATGATGAATGATAATTCATATTTAAACAGTTGAAATTATGGTAAATTGACTAAGAAGCATAATTCATCCAACAGATCCAGCATTTTTTTAAGTGAGTCTAGTCTGAAAAAAAAATTTGGCTAAAAGGGGAAAAAGAGAAAAGGGGGGACATGAAAGATGAAGATGGAGCCTGTATGAGTATAATAAAGTTCAAGTGAATGTGTGATGCTTTCCAAAAGTGCAGATTGAGAATGTATAAAAAAGGGGAGAATTTTTTTTTAAAAAAATACATTTTCTCAATGTATCGTTGATCCTTGTGTTATACATAGATTGTATGTATAATCTCCATATTTCATTCCTTAATTTAATTCCATTCCATGCATCCTCCTCACGACGAGATGAACAAGAGATCAAGGGGGAAACTGGCAACCCCCCCCCCCTCCTCCTCTTCTTTTTTGTATGGAATTAATTACCACATACTTACTTTAATCATCGACATATGGATACAGCCTCATCTCCTTCCACTTCCATTTCTAGTCAAAGGCATTTTGGTTGTAGTTTTGTATTTGTAGTAGACCCTCAATTTATCCTATTCAACTCAACAGGCTTTAGTTTCTAAAGTTTGTATATGTGTTAACCATAAGAGCCAATACATTTTAGGGTCAATGCATTTGGTTTAGATACATACAGATGTGGTGAAGGAGAATGAGAATATTTTCAGAAAATTAAATTCAATATATTCTCCTATGAATAAATATTATTTCTTAGAATTCATTAAAAAGACTTGATTACAAATTAAAATAAGTTTATGAACAAAAAAAAATTAAATGAGAAAGAAATAATTAAAACATTTTTATTTTTTTTTGTGTGGTATTTTTGAACCAATATGATTTTCTTATTATTATTTTTCTCTTCTCTCTCTCTCTCTCTCAGACAGAGACGTGGAACAAAAATGTAATAGAATAAAATCTAATATCTGTAATACATTAGCAATATTATTTTTTTGCAACTGAATCACAACAGAAAAATAATATAGAGAAAACCCAAAGGAACAAAAATAAAGATACACAAAATAACAACATAATTTTTTGTGTATAGCCACAAGAGTTTTCCTTAACAAGAATTCCAAGAGTTATTTTTTTTCTTCTCTCTCTCTTAATATTAGCTAACAACGAAATGTAGCATGACAAAGAGCAATTGAATCAGTTTTGTACAGATAATGTATTCAAAAGGAAAGAAGAAGAAAGAGAGGAAAAAGATATGAAGGAATTGTAAAACTCATTGCCATTGTAAATTGTTATGTTTTCATTCACATACATTAACACATTATTATTATACTCTACCATAGTCTCATTATATGATAAACGTATCTTTTCTTTTTTTATGACTAGTTTCTTTTTCTATATATTGTAGGGAGAACATGCTCATATCCGATATGGCTGTATATCCAATCACTAGTATTCTGATAGTCAAAATCAATTATTTTTGACCGGGTCTTTTTAGCACAGTGTTCTCTGGTCCTTTATTGTTCTCCTATTAA
>JAQIVZ010004112.1:0-11132 GCA_034700945.1 Arrhopalites spinosus
ATTTAATTTAATATTTATTATTTGTGGAATTTCCCCAACAATTTTGGACGAATTTTTAAAATTATTCTACGTGCCACATAAGAGGGCCACGTGCCACTAAGAAGGGCAGGGTGCCACTTCGTGGCACCTAGTTTAGTGTTAAACGAGGCCCTGGTCTTACGTGAGACACTCAATGAAACAGAGAAGAAAATGAACTTCAAAATGGGCCACCGTTACGTGGAGATGGTGCATGGCAGTGTCAATCACAAATATGGTGGGAGTAGTGCAATATTTCTGCCACTGGAGGGGGACACTTGAAATGAGTAGAAAAGGGAGGGAAGGGTCCACAATGTAGAGAAGAAGGTAGTCCAGAGTTTGTACATAGAACATTATCGGTAAGTACAATATGAGCATGCTCATGTAGTGCCTTCCACTGCCCTCCGGCGTACTCGTTTCCACGTGATTTTCTGTTGGCGCCTGACCTTTAAAAAATTGCCGGTAAAGAATGACATTGAGTTCTGACCAAAGGATGAACATGTACCATATCAATAAATTGATCACACTCATCACAATGACGACAATTAGCATAATGCCAAGTTGATGCGCTTGCGCGTCGCCATTGAAAATTGACATGGCCGTTCGTATTACCATGTGACCAACGTGACATGCCACACAGAATACCCGCATGTTAAATAATTTTTGCTTTTTGGTTGAATTGTGAATCTTAAAATAATTGCCGAGGTCATCCCATTCAAAAGGATACAAATTTAAATGACAATTTAATTTTAAAAAATTGGATAAAGGAGGGTATCCCTTATATATTATCTTGTAGGCCCAATTGACTCAGATTGTGAAACAACTTTGGGCCCATTATTTTCTAAGTTAATTGGATTAATTTCATAGCAGCTACATTGGTATATTTCAAAATTCTAATATTATAAAATTCTCAATAAAAAAAATCGGAAATTCTCATTATGAAAATCCCAAATTCCGAAATTCTCAATGCAAAAATCCAAAAATTCGAAATTCTCAATAAGAAAATCACAAATTCCAAAATTCTCATTGTAAAAATCAAAAAATCAAAAATTCTCAATGCAAACATTCAAAATTCCAAAATTCTCACTGTAAAAATCAAAAAATCCATATTCTCAATGCAAAAATAAAAAAATCCGAAATTCTCAATGCGAAAATCGAAAATTCTCATTGGGACAATGTAAAAATCCGAAATTCAAAATTCTCAATGTTTTTGACCGTGCACTGTTATACTTCTGACTTTTTGCCAAAATTTTTTGGTTTTGGTCATTTGTGTGCCAGTTTAATTTAATTTTGGTCTTTTTGAAGATTGTGGCTTAGCATTTAGAAAAGCCAAAAAAATTCCCTAAATCGAGTTTCCAAATATTTTCCGTGGAAAAAATCAACATTTTGGTATTTTTAGAAACTGTTTCAGACGAAATGTCAAAATATGCCACAAACCGCCCCCGCGGCATTTTTCATGGCCACTTCAGGCAACATGAATTGCTTTTGAAAAGCTCAAAAATCCAAACAGAACCTGTGGAATCGGCTCTCAAAGTCGGGTGAAAATTGTATGGACATAGGCGGTTTTGTCAGTTTTAGGGCTTTTTTAGGCATTTTGTGGTCGCTCTTACACCTCCGTATGAATGCAAGGAGCAAACCGCCCCCGGGGGATTTGTCAGTGAGGATATAGAGACCACAAAATGCTCAAGCAAATTTAAAAAGACCCTCCCACTCCTGTGGAAACTTGTTTCAAACTTGGACCCAGAAACAATTCCATTCTCGATGGTCGCCTTTATATTGTGTATTTTTATTGTGTTGATGGATACAAAAAAATGATGGGATTTTAATTCAATTTAATTTTGTCTTATAGGTGACTGAAAATAGTGAAGAACCAGTTGAAGATTATGACTATGTGAGTTTGATGCCAATGGACCAAGTTGATGAGACAGACTCGACTGCTGCTAGCGAAGTACCAGCAGTGACAACAACAACTCCCTATTTAGTTTCGAGTGATCAACAATTACTAGAATTTTACTCGACACAAATAGCAGCCACAGCACCCCTATTGTCTACATCAATATCAACATTTATTTCATCTATTCAACAAAATGATCCACCAAAGACATTTAATGGTCACCTCAAATATGTCATCCTTTTGGCCTACAAGATGCTATTTGTGGGTGACACTGTTCATCGTAATGTATTAAATCCAGAGATAAAAGAAGAGATTGAGACTAAGGCTAATGAATTACACACTTCTGTTGTGGCTCTACACGAGGCTTCAAGAATTGCATCTCGAGACTTTCCTCGGATTCCTCCCATGCAAAATATTGTGGATCGTATTTGGGATATGACAGCTAAAGCCTTGGCTGTCAAAAATTTGTTAATTAGTTTTTCTTATGGATACATTTCTTAAATTTATAATACATAAGTAAATTAAATTGTATAGCGTAAATTTAACTTAAATTATTTAAGAATTGAAAATAAACGTGTTAGTATTAGATTTATTTATAATTTATAAGTAAACAGCAATAAAAATATATAAAATCATGTTTCGTGTAATTTATTGAGATTGCCACAATCTGTTTTAACATGGTCTAATCGACAATATCCGCTAACATTTTTCATATCTTAAATCAATCATGTCTTGTCTAGCTTCAGCATAATATTATACTATGGTCACACAGTATAAAGTTTTGTGAGATTGAAAAAATGTTTATGACTGAGCACAAATTCTAAATAAAATCTTTCTCTCTGCTATTTAAAAATTTGGGTTTGTTTATTCTCTTTCTTTGTTTCATACTCGTACTTACTAGTACACTAAATGCATAAGTGTGAATTTGTCAAGATCTTTAAAAAAACTATCAAATGACTTACGAGGGATGCATCTTTTCTTCATACAGTTTACAGTCTACTGACTTATGGTCCATAAATCAGTTATGAATAATATCAAGCATACTAGTTAAATATTTTAAAGTAGTTACAGGGAACTAACCCTCATCTTTCATAAAGTCTACAATATCTTTCTCTTTTCAAATTCTCAACAATTAACAATAGCTCAAAAAAATAAAATTTCGTTCTGATATACAAAATATATTGCTAATATGTTCTTAAATAACTGTAAACTCTCCTTAAATGTAAGAATTATGATTACTTCTATTTCTTTAAATTTATGGCAATGTACTTTAACAAAAAAAATAGCAGATTCTCTTATTAAATTTTAAAAGATTTTTCTTTATTAATATATCTGTGGTATAAACTTTAATAACACATCATACAAAAACCCTGGTTTTGAAAATGAACCGTTCCACATTCATATCGTAAAAGTCAATAAATTAATTTACATTGTTACTCAAGTTTGTCTGGTACTTATGTAGTATTTACGTAACTGCGACCAAATTTAGTAACAAAAAAAGAAAAAAGTTAAATAGCTACGAAAAATTGACCAATAATAATGATAAATGTAAAGGACTGCCAAAAAGGTTTTGACAACAAGCATTGTGCTACTGCAATAATCAATAATAATAGAAAAAAATTTTTTTTTAAACTGTTTTTGTTTTTTGTTGTTTTCATTTTGTTTTTGTTGTAAAATAAAGATACTTACTAAGATACATACTATACAACGATAAATGTGTTAATTTGGTGGCCGAGGCTTCAAAATTAATTTGCCGGTGTCATCACAGGACATATTAAAATCTGCTAAAACAGCTCGTGTTCTAGCAGTTATTATGGAAGGAGCTACAAATGAAAATATAACAAATTAATATTTGTTATCATGTACAAGTAATATTGTTGTGAGAATAAAATGAAACGTTTTGTGTTCGAAATTAATATAAAACTCTCACCTACAACCCTTTTATGTATCCCCAACATGAATAATAGACCTATCACAAGGAAAAATCAAAAAATTAAATATACATTACTCTATCATCATTTAACAGCCCAAAATGTATTTTAACTGAACATTAAACAATATACTACATTTATAGATGGATACTCACCCAATATAAGACTAGATAAGGTAAAAAATAGATGATTTAAAAGAGAATCCGTGAAGCTGACTTGGGACGTTAAAGGATCATTGAGCCATTGCCAGGCACCGATAGCTGTACATACAGTAGATATGACGAGTATAATTCTCCAACGTATTGTGACCGGTCGTAGACATGATATAACTTCCGTTAATCTCCTCTCAAATGCTTTTAAATCTAAAAAAAATCAAAAAAAAAATCTTAGTTTTGTTTCAACATCAAGTGAATCAATTGTCTGTGTAGAAAACCACTACAAATTAACACAAAAAGTGTAAAACAACTAATTGAAAATTACCTTCACATGTGGTTTGTTCCAACGACATCCTCTGTGACGTCAGATAGATTGTTAAACTTAATTTTGACAGGTCACAGAAAAATACTTTTTCAAAAAAAATTTTTTGTTTTAATTTGAAACTCGCGGCTCAACTTTGCCAGTTCCGGAATGGAAATGGAGCTGGTGCTGATTGTCGAGCTGAACAAAGAGAAGCCAATTTTGTTTTTCTGTTCAAAAGAAAACGTTTTCTTTTTTAAAAATTCATCGTTTTAATTAATTTTTGACATTGGATTCATCACATAGGTTTTGTTATTCTTGAAACAAGTTGTGGCTCTCTGAAACAGCTGAGAGAAAAAGTATCCAATTGTTTGTTTCTTGAGTGAAAGAATGAGTGCACAAATAAATAGAAATGGAATGAAAGTTTTTAATATATGAGACAAGATTATATTAATAAACTCTAACTGTGCACAAAACTAAGAAAAATAATAATATCATGTAGTTTTAATAATAATAATAACAATATATAATCACAAGGGGGGATATTAGCATACAAGAAACTAGTCTCAAATGGAATATTGGCCATGAATTGACATTCTCTGATTTGCGATTGAGTCATCTTGGACATTCCATTTTATCTGATGATTGATTTATGTGATTCAGATGCCGATATGGATGAAGATGTGATGAGGATATTATTGAGAGAGAGAAAAAAAAAATTGTTGCAGCTGGCTGGTCTCTCTCTCTCTCTCAATATTGGCAGTGACCTGCCTTCAAACTTGACTCTCCTTTTGAACATAATATAATAATATATATTCCATGTATATAATACACAAATGTAAATGTAAATTCCTGTCCACTATAAAAGTTTACAAATTTTTCAATCATGTTTGGTAGTCTCCAAGCAAGTTTATTGGTCCATCTTGGACTTGGATCCAGTATCAACTTTTACCTCGTCGCCTTTTTATCAAGAGAAAACCCCCAATGGATAATGGCAAAAAAAATTTCATGAGAGAGTGCATCCTACAGTTAAACATGAATTGTGTACGCAATTAAGTTGACAGCCTCATGACGACTCTTGAACTGTCATTGATTTTTATGGTTCTCTCTCTCATTTGATTCTTTTCCCCATTTCATTCCACATAGAATTTTGTGTTTTATTCAAATTTGTTAATAATGATGCGATTCAGGGTCTGTATCATCATCATGTTGTTGAATTATTAATTTGCTAATAATCTTTCTCCATACAAAATGTCCTTCAACAAGTTCCCAAAAAAATTTGAACTTTCCATCTCTCTCCTGTACATTAGATACAATGTTAAATAATGAAAGGCATTAAAATTGAAATTGACTCTATTAATTCACAAAAGAATACTCCGGTGAAGGAAATATCTATGAATAACAACAACAAAATATAAAATTTCATCCATGTCCCTCCCAACCTCTCAGGTGGGGACTATGAACAAAGTAGATAATTTGTATAATAGTTTTCAACTTAAGCTGTTTGTAAAATACACTCTCAACAATTTATTAACAATCAACATCCTTCAGAGAAAAAGTATTCAAACATTTTTCTTCTTCCGAGACTTTTGTCCAGAAAAATTCCGTTTAAACGAAACATTATGTACATGATATTACCATTACCAAGTACAATTAGTTTAGTTAGTACTAAACTGAGGATGAGTAACAAGGAGAAACTTGTAAAACTTGCTTTTTCCTTTAAAGACTGACAAACTTATTACAAAAAAAAAAGATATTTGTTGTTTGTTGTACATATACAAGAAGAGGTATGATAATACTCTTGTTATTTTCCCTCATTTTTCTATAGAATTATCCATCATAATTTTCATTGAAATATTGGCCTACAAAAATTACAAAATAAATAGACTACACAGGAGGGGAGCTTGTTTTGTTGTCTCTTGTACATTAGAATATTATATCCCACGTGTACATAAGTATGATGGATACACTTTGAAGACATGAAATTTGAATACAATTTTCAGGTAAAATAGTCGGGATGGATGGAGAAGAATAGTTTGAAAATATTGAGGTTAATCGCATAAACTTCCATGAGACAGTCTCCATTCTTGTTTCTCAATACACAAAATACCCACCTCATTTTGTAACTTTGTTTGTCAATTGTTACCTTACCTTTAATTTAATAGACAAAATTGATTATTTTCTCTTTAAAATTATTTAAATATTAAATACCTTTCCGTGTCATTTGTCATTATTCTGCTAACTATTTCATCATTTTCTCTTGAAATGCTAATGTTGAATGTTGAATGTAGCCAATGCATAAATTAATATTGAAAGTAATTATTTTACAGATATTTTTTTGTAAAAGTAAATGAGCTGGAAGATAATTGATTGAAATTTGGGGTGCTGGAATGTACTACTGGAGAAACAGAGTAAAAATGGAGTATTTAGTTTGACAATGAGGGAATGTGATAAGAATAAGAAGAAAAATATAATAAAAATACTTAAGCTGTCTTTTTTTTGAAAAATAAAAGTGCAGCTGCAAGTGAGTGCACTTTTTTTTGGTTGTTTGTGAAAAATACAGAGAGTTGCTCTCTTGTCCAATGGTCTCTCAAAGGTGGAAGAGTATTATGGATGATAGAGATGAAATGAAGGAGAAATTTACGTTTTGTGATTGTATAATAAACCCCATGTATACACATTGACACACACATAACGTAACTTGCCCTGGATCAAGTCGATAGAATCTAGATAAGGGAGGCAAGGTAAAAGGTAAAGCAATGGGTCCCTTTTGTTCCTCGTCTCCTCAAAATGTCCTCAAAATCGCCACAAAACTTACACAAAATCACGTTCCATATTTTTCCCATTATATTTTCTCCATCTCTGTCTAATAATACAGATACGTACAATTGTACAGAAAAACTTGACACAACAAGCAAAACTATCCATGTTTTTCATCCTCAGACTCTCTCTCTCTCTGTATGACAACACTTTGACTATGTGAATTGGTGAGCCCTTGGTTCCTTTTGTCCCATGTAACCTCTACATGTAATTCCTTGAGCCCCAGTTGTACAAGTACAGTAGCAAAAGAAATTTCTGAATGTATTTTTGTTGTATGTACAATTGAGAATCCAATTCATTTCGTCTCTGTTTGCCTTAATAAGGAAATAAGCAAAGTTTATTGTGTTACAAAATGGACCGAGTCTACATTAAAAGAGCGTAAATCCTAGTCTGGCTTTTTTTGGAGGAATGGCCATCCTCAAATATTTGAGATAAATATATTTTATTGTTCAATTGGGAACAAGAGAGAGAGAGAGAGAGAGAGAGCAAGCCACTGCCATTACAGGTTTAAAAACTTAAATACTTCCACTTTACTGAATTTTGAATTATGGGCACTTACCATTTTGTACAGGAGAGAGGAGGAGAAATTATTTGAGGATGAAAATCCTTCAAATTTTACAATCATTTTTTATTCTTCACTACTTATACTTTATTTGTACTACACCTACAATTTTTCAAGGAACAACCAATCTTCTTTAAGGGTCCTCTCCGTGTCTCTTTGAACAATTTACAAGTGTAGGATCAATTATTCTTATTTTTAGACCCTCTAAGTATAGTCCTCACCTTTTTTTCTATTAGATCCAAGTACCTTGTACCATTTCAAGAAATTTAATCTCTAAATTATTGTTCAAACAGAAGAATCATTTTTTTATTTTTTAACATTACAACAACACTCTCTGTAGTTCGTACAGTCAAAATTATTTTTTTTGAGATGATTTTCTTCAACCCTAACCACAGACAGGCAAGGAAAATGATTCAAAGGTCATGACGGTGACGGTGTTCATGTAATTGTCAATTAGTGTGTGACATGTAAAATATAAAAAAAGTTACGGTAGCTTTGGGATTGTGATCCTTACAAAAAAAACTGGCATCCTGTCTTAAATACAAATTTACCTTTGTAATATTAGAAAGAATATAAAAAAAAAGTTTTCTGTGACAATTCCATGGGGGGGATGTGTCAGAATTGTATGATGGATCATCTCATTTCTTTCCATGATGGTTACTTCTTTTACAATTATTTTTAATATTAGTCACGTACATACGAGTATCATCCATGACTCCATGTAAGGGCACACTTTTTCAACAGGAAAATTCCTGGAAATTCTTTATGGTCACTCTTTTATTGTGTACACAAGATAAGAGAGAGAGAGAGAATTGAAATTTGCATGCTCAAAAAAATTTTTCTGGGAAGTGCTCGACCATTGGAAAATGATATGCGAGTAATATTCTAAATCTAGTACAATGGAGAATGTATTGAGAGCGTGCCATTTTTATGATACAATTTGGTCAAAATTTCACTGAATTCTCTCTCTCTCTCTTTGTCAACAATACCCTGGGATAATGGTAATTCACAAATATTTTTCATTATGACCAAATAAGTCAATCTATTGGATGCCACTTGAGTCTCTTGTGTGTGTGTCTACGTAATAACAATCTGGGGACACAATCCGTGGAGAAGAATAAAGAAAGCGTGGAAATTCAAAGCTCAAAAAATATTTTTATTGTGATGATCTATTCTTCTATTAAATAATATTAAAATTAGAATGATATTCTTTTTTTTTGCAAAGTCAGTCTTCTTGGAATAATTTTTTTGGACAATAATAATTCATCGAAATATGGACCTCACCCTCAATTATTCTTGGTCACATCCACATTCTTTAAAAAAAAAGAAGATTAAAATGTAAAATGATAAATTTGTAGGAAAAAAATCCATTCATCATATCCATGGGGGTAAGGCACACAGAATTAATTCAATGTAATGTAAATGTACAATGAAATGTAGACAACCAGTACAACTAGTTAAGGATTTAAAAAATCAAGATATTTTTCACTATTTTTCAAGAAAAAAAGGTTTTTAAAAATGATTTATTTTGATGGACCACAAATTATTTATTTACTTTTCATTAAATGAAGAGTCATTGGAGAAGACTAGAGAAAAATATTTAACATGCCAATGTTACATAATATAATGAAATGCAAGTCTTGTTGAAATTATTGAAATTGACTAGAGTCAATTTTTGCATGTGGAATTTATTTTTGCAAAAATATTACTCATGATTGGCAGATGTTGTGAGAGAGAAAAAGTCGTTTTGTAAATCAAGAATAAAATGAGAGGAATGTTGTGGAGATGCTATCCAGCTCAAAAAGATTTTTTTCTTTTTCTCAAAGCGGCTATCTGTACAAACCAACCACCAACTTTTTTTTACAATAATAATCCGCATCCTCTTTGATAAATTTATTTTCTGTTTATGCAAATCCATGTGATCTCGTCAGCTGTTGAGTAATAAGTAAAAAAAAAAGCCCATGGCATCAAATGTTGACCTGTCCACATTGGACATTCACGTCAAAAATCCTGGTACGAAAGGAATTCCCCTGGGGATTCCACAGATTACTTTCAAAGTCGTCTCATCATGATCATTATTTATTAAATTGACAAATATAAAAAAAATGAAGAGTCAATAACAAAGAAATGTTTAACAGATTGAGGAATTTCCATTTCCCCTACAAAAAATCAAGTTTGCTCATTTTGCAGGTGGATAAAATAAAATTATTTAACTTTAAACTTGACAAATAAAATGAGAAATAACAAGTCATTCAAAAATGTTGTTTTTTGGGGGGTTTCCCTTGTAAAATAGTAAAAATATTAAGAGAAAGAATTGGAAAAAACAAGAAAAAATCTGGAAAAGATTAGTTACATTAGTTGTTTTTTATTCATTACAAAATGTTTGGTTGTATCTCTCCTTCTATTTAAAAAATTGTCTTCTAGTATTCTTGTCATTTAAAAAAAAGTAGAAAAAAAATATTAAAGAACTTGAATCTCTGCTTATGTAATCTAATGGTAATGTATTTTTAAAAAAATTGAGATAAGACAGAGAATGAGTTTTATTTGTATTTGTACAACATTTTAATGGCATGTAAATGTAATGGAGAAAACTCTCATTATCCATGATAAAAAGATTAGATTTTGTCCATGTGTCTATGTGCTCTCACTGGACAAGAGAGAAAACGAGAATTGGTCAAAAAATGTCTTTGCTCCCATTCCTCATCTTTGACAATGGAGGTGGTGATGAAATGAACAATTTTTAGTTTAAATATCAAGAGAGAGAGTAACATACTGGCAAAAGCCGGTATGTTTATCTGTACATGTTGATATAATGTGTTCATCTCTATAAAAATTGTACAAGGATGTGAGTAAGAGCCAAGTAGACTTTATTCCATCGCATCGCATCCAACATATATAAAATATCAATTGTTGACTTGAGAATGTGTATGTGAGTATAGTCCAACTATTTCCATATGTACGCTACACACACAAGAATACACCAAACACAATAAATGTATGTACATACACACAAGTGTTGTTGGAAATCCTGGAAGAGTCGTGAGTCGTGTATACACAACACAGAGTGATCGCAAGGTCGTTCAAAAGATGGACAGGTCATCTAACAAATACGATCAACTGGTATAGAAAGCTATAGGGGGGATATAGGGAGTATTATATTATATTTTTGTATAAGAAAAAAAATCCCAAAACACAGGTGCAAGCCCGCCACTATGGCACCAAGTTATCCGTGAGTAGAATTATAAACACTAAAACTTCTATACTGTCTGTGTACTATATAGTCATACGTATATGTACACTTTTGTAATGTTAAAAGATGTACATTTCTCTCTCTCTCTTATAACTTTTCAATCCTCAAAAGCAGACGCGCTCTAAAATGGTCCTAGGTCTTTTTATCGAATGGATTATGTTCGAACGCACTATGTTCGAAACATTTTGTTCGAATTACATTATG
>JAQIVZ010004113.1:0-11132 GCA_034700945.1 Arrhopalites spinosus
TTACAAAAGTTTACAAAGTTAAGAAAAAATAAAATTCGTTTACATAGAATTTAACTTACATCTGTTATAAGATAGGCTTGGCAACCCTCGTAGAAGAAGCAACCAACAGCAGACAATGAGGAGGAAGTGGAAGAACTGTCCATGATTGTTTAACCGCTGCAAGACTAGTATTTAACTAACGACAATAGTTAAAAAAAGTATTTTTTTCTGTCAAACTCGATGAATTATTTTTCCGACGTATTTTGAAAAAATATCGCGCGGAGGAGGAGCTATCGTCTAAAATCTCTTTTTTTTCTCTCTGCCGATTTCCTCAAACTCTCTAAAGACTTGAGCTTGATAGCAAACGAGAGGAAGGTGAGCGCGCATATCGTGCAGCTCAAATTGCACAAATGGAGGCTAGCTCTGCTGTCATGCTGGCCATGATTCAAGCTCTCCAAGCCGGCAAAAGATAAGTTTAGCCCATTGCTATGCGTGATTTTAATAAGTAAAATTTTTTGTCATGTGATGTGTGTGTATATTATTTAAATGAACGGATATGTACAATTTAGGTTTTTGTACTCATTTGTGATTTATCTGTTGAAAAAATGAATTTATTTTCACAGGTTTGACATATTTGATTTATTGAAAGTGGTTTACTCTTGATTATTGATATATTGTTCTAGTGTTAGAGGATTGGTAGAAAAATATTCACCTGTGATACAACCATTTACGCATGCAAGACAATTAGTAAATAAAGCCGCAATTCTATAATATAATTCCACAGGTTGTAAGTCAATTTTCATATTTTTTTGAAATCTACAAAGGCAAAATTTTGCACAATTCTGCCAAATCCCTATTCTACACACTGACGTACAGCACTCATATCTTTATTAAATGGTTGCTGATCTGGTGTCAAATTTGATCCTTTGTAAGGAGCAATAAGTTCAGCATCCTGCATTGGGTATGCAGGGTCACCATAAATACAAAATGAGGGCTCAACTTTGGTTTCAAATTGTTGATCAAATTACTCGTTCTGAGTAAATACCCATCATGCCTTCGACTAGGGATAGGGCCGTATAAGTTAGTGATTATACCATTGGCTAACATTAAACTTTGATACTTGAGTCCGTGAGTTCTCTTGTGACCGTTATAAACAGCTTCTTGGTCAATCACAGGGCGACAGTTCGGTCGTACGGTACCTGTAAGTAACGTTTCAAATGGAAATATTAAAAAAAATTCCTTGAAAAAAATATTGTCCAAAATATATAGGTATTTGCTCAGGTACATGTACAAGGTCCTTATCAAGTCAAAAGATAGTCAAAATTAATTGTCTTAAGATTTTGAAAAAAAATACAAAAAATGTAGAGTTATTTTTTTAAGTGACTATGCGAGGTCCTTATCAAGTCAAAAGATTGTCAAAATTAATTTTCATAAGATTTGCAAAAAAAATTGTTCAAAATATATATAGATATGTGCTCATGTACATGTGCCAGGTCCTCATCAAATCAAAAAAAATCTTTGAAAAAAAATTGGCTTAAAATGATAATCAGGATTGACTCACCATCAATAAACCCAACACAATTTGTCAATGGGGCTCCTTTTCGATTTACTTTGGAAGCGAAATACGATAAATAATTTGGTTCTGACCAAAACAGGTCCACAGAATTTAAAATAAATCCAAAAGTAGTGTCTAAGTATTTTAATGTCCAATTAAAAATTCTGCTGAGTTGAGTGTTATTTCTACCAAACATATCTTCTAAGTCAGCCAGTCTATTTGGGAACACAAGTCTTCTAAGGGTAAGACAAAGGGCTAAAAAAATAACCAAAAGATCATTCCATTATGGGGCCAAAAAACTTAATTTATTTTATGTGGTTCAATTTTAGTATAAATTTTAAATGAATATTTGGCATAAAATTACCTTCAGTTCCCGAAAACTTGATGGGTGTGTACTCTTCATAAAATATCTCATCTGGTAATCGAAAGCATTTAATCAATCTTTTTATGTCGGACTTTGAAAATCGAAACAATGGTTCACAATTTTTAATTGTATCCAAGTCGAATTTTTTTAATTCCCTTTCTCTTTGTTTGATTAAACGTTGTTCTTTCTCTTCCACCGCAACGTCAACCCTCGCACGAAAATAAATCTCATTACGAGTGAGAAGGTATAGAGTAAGTCCTTAGAAGCCATTTAAATTGATATTTAATTATGATTGAGAAAAAGAAATTGTCAAAAGAAACGTCTTGGCCCTTAAGGCTCTGAGGACTTTTCAACTCAAAGTCCCCACATGCGCACTCAAGGGCTCAAGTTTCCCCAAGCTAATTTTTTTATTTCTATTTCTATTTCCTTCAAAAATTAAAAGAAACCTGCAAGTTGTCTAATGAGGGTCACAGTATTATCAAGAATGATGCCAACATTGTGAGCATGAGCCCTCTATCCACAATGTAAAATGGCCCCACTCCAATCCCAAACGCCTTTTGTTGGTGACCCACTAAACTTTGGCCCATAAAAATTTTCTACCATTTTGGTCGCCCGTCCAAATTTTGTCGACCCCAGTTGGTCAACATTTCTTCCGACGTGGAACGGACATTCCCCATTTGCCGAAACAGATATCCCTGCAGAGACCAATGACGATCATGATCACGAGTGACCTGAGGTCATTGAAAACGACGGCTTGAAACGCAGCAAAAATGCATGTAAACAGAGCATAGATTTGGTAGGATAGAATCCAATTTGAAAGCGCGCCATTGAAATGTTAGATCAATACTGTTAGTTGACCATGTTCAGTGTAGAGGCTAGTAGGGTCCATTTTGTGGTTGGTACTAAAATTCATCGTGTCATGTAAATGATTGACTCCTGGAAGCGGATGATGGCCTCCACGTGGTTTTCAAAATGGCGGGAGGGGTGTCGACCAATTAGCATTAAAATTGGAAATTTTTTTGAGGTGGACAAGGGCCTTGTGTTAACTTTAATTACTATTGTTTTTACTAATTGTTGTAACCTCATTTTAACTTATAAAAATTCATCCCATTAATTTGGAATGAAGTTAACTTAATTAATTCCATTAACTCTTCAAGTCTCAACAAGACAATTAAAATTGTAACTGAATTTCATTTCAATTGACGTGTTTGGGTTGAGAGAAAAAATAAAGGAGGGGGTCACAAACATGAAGCTAAGGGGGGTAACGTGACCCCCACTTTTTATTTGCCTTTCTTGTAGAGCAGGTCAAACTACGTCTAGGACCCGGGTAGGAAGAAAAGTTATGCTGGATTTAGAGTCGTCGGCATTGGCTTTGTCAAGTTTTGGCTTTGGCATTGGCTTTGGAATTGGCTTTCGTCACGAAAGCCAATTCCAATTCTTAGAGTCATTTATAGTCGACAGATTATTTTCTTTGGCATTGGCTTTGGGTTTTGCGAGTTGCTTACATTTCAACTTTTGAAAACCCAAAGCCGAAACAACATCGAGTTTACCATATATTTCAAAGCGCGATTGACGTTAAAAATTATTGTCTAATTATCAATTAGTAGAGTCAGATTATGCGCTTACCCTGTATGTGCACATAATTTGTAATGACGGTACAACATTCATTTATTAGTTTGTAATGTCAATATTCAAAAGCCGTTGGATCCAAAACTTGATAAAGGAACGGTGAAACAAATGGTTAGCATTTGACATGACCCCGGCTGAAATTGAAAAGTTCTGGGTCCCTTACAAGTCTCGACTGTGATCAAATCCTTAATTTTCTCCAGTTTCATCCTCTTCGTGGGCACCTTCCCCTTTAAACAACTTCAATCTTTTATTTTAGTAATTAATTTAAATTGAAATGATTAAAAAATGACGTCTACCTCAATTTTAAAGGTCACTTTAGTCCACTTCCCTGACCTCACGAGAATTGGAGACTTGAAATAAATTGTATAAATTTTTCCCCTCATGGCCCCCACAACTTCCTGTCGAACACTTCCAAGGACTCTGGAGCTTGTCCCTGGATAATTCTCCGAGTTCAGGCAACAACCGAAAAAATGAAAAAGTGGAGGAAATTCCAGTGCCAAATTTGAAGTTTCTACGAAAATGTCCACGCTGTAGTCCGCCGTTTTCTCTGTGGCGGGTCCAAAAAATCCGATACCATGAACCAAAATGAGCCCACCAAATACTCGGAATCTTTAAACGGACAAATAATTTTGAATTATTTAATTTCAGGTCGTTTAAATTAAATAACTTACGTATTACGAGAGATAGTAAGCGCCATCATAATGTAAATAAAGGGAAATATTTATAGGCCACGTTCGAGTATTTTTGAGCTGAGCCTCTCTTCATCTCGTACATTTCCATTTTAATTACAATTAAAATTAAACACAAAAATACCCTCTGAATTAAGAAAATGGTGCCCATTTTATGATGCCCGTTTTACGCAAATACTCGGACCGGGTACCACAACGCCCGGTACCTAAAATATGAGTTCAATTTCGGATTCTACGCAAGTTTTTGCTCTAGGTCATGTCCGGTCAAATGTTTCTGACGGCAGAATTGGCGGGAAATTATACCCAGATGAAACAATTCTTGGTCGTCTATAAAAGGTCAAATAAATTTTTGTGGGTCAGCAAAAGTAATCAAAAACATCAAATGTATTTCTCTTATCAGTCAGTTAATTTTTTATGCGTTATTTGGTCATTCTGTCAACATTCAAAGGCCTCAAAATAGACACTGTGCATTTGGCGGTATACCGCCATTTTGGCGGGTTGATGGGGTCGCCAAAAACTGACCCCAACAAAACACATTATATGTGCGAAGTTTCAGACTTTTTTGTAAAATCGTTCTCTTGTATCGAATTTTTGGAAATGGGCATTTTTAGTACTTTTTGACGTAAAATTAAACACGACGACCCGCCTGACGGGTTTGTTTGTGACCACACTTTTCCAATATTCTAGAACTAGACGCTGTTTATTATTATTATTGTGATGGGTACATACCTCACTTTATTTCTTGGAATTAAAATACGCCCAGTCAAAAACAAATCCGCCTCCGCCTTCCTGGGAACCATAGTACGCTCCTCTCCCTTCCAGTTTTTGGCGTGACAGTAGAAACAATACTTATCACTTGTCGTTACAGATGGAAGATTGTAAGAATTTGATTTTGTGTTTTCATCTTCAGGTTCATCTGACCCTGAAAAGTCGTCATCTGGAGGGTCATGGTCGTCTGAATCGTTTTCTGTTTGTAAAGCATATAAAATAAAATATCCCATTAATATTTTTCAGATCACACGAGACTTGATGTGTACTTGGGACATTTAAAGGGCCCATTAAAAGATCTGACAGGGACAAAAACAAAGTTTATGTTTTCATGCGCGTCTACCTGAACATTCCATGGGATCAACTGTTTGACTGTAGATGTCTACCGTAGACTCTGACAAGTTAAAAATGTCTTCAGGGTCATCTGCTACATGATTAAACTCGTCGCTGTTTCCTTTCTCTCCAAATGGCAAATGTTGATTTGACCCCAAGTTGACCTTCCACAAGTTGTCATACCGACTTGACGCCGATTCGTCGTCGCCTGTGGCAAAAACATGTACTGGTTCCTGACGACACTCTTCAATGGATTCATCACAAATAGGCATTGATAAATCTTCAGGATACGGACCAGACGATCGGGGCACTAAATGGATGGAAATTTCAATTAGGCCACAAATGTTTTTAATTAATCAAAGGATTAATTAACAATTATAATTAGAAATGAATTTCAAAATTCACAATTTGCAATTTGTATGACCTTCAGGTGTTGCAAAGAAGAATTTTGAGATAGTTTTTCTGAGCATGTTTCATCGCCAAGCTCTCCATCTTGAATTTCAGAAATTGTTGGTTGACTTAAATTGCCCTGGGAATCCCCTATATTCGTCACATGCTCTTCAACGGGGCCAACTTGTGCTGAAATTAAAGGGTTAATATTTTTCCAGCACTAAAAAAATCGCAAACAGCACTAAATTTTGAAGCACTAAAAATATCGTCAGTGGCACTATTTTAAACGCTAATTGCACCAAGCATATAATAATTGTCACCAAATTCAAAATGCCCTAAATAAATTAAAAACAGCACTTAAATATTTTAAACCGCACCAAAAAATGTTACAAGTGGCACTAAAAATATTGTTGGTAGCGCTTAATTTTCAACGTCAAAATTATTTAAAATGGAACTATTTTCTTGTCATCAGCATTAAATGAGATGCATTGATTACAATTCAGGTTTACAATTTGAAACTGGCAGTTAGCAATTTATAGACTCTAGACGTTGAAAACATTAACAGATAAATTAATAAAAAAAAAGTTAAAATTAAATGAACATATTTTCTTCTCCCAAAATTAATTCAACATTATTTCCTCCTCAACGTGAGGCTTTAAATTCATTAAATCAAAATCCCCACAATGCTGAAACAAACAATAATGGGAAATCAATTTCCAATGAAAATGTGATTCAAAATTAAGCCAAGGCTTGAGGTAGAGTTTGTATTTTATTGGTTTTGAGTAAAATCTCGCATGGGGTATCGCTAGCCTTCCTGCAAAATGACCTATGTGCAATGTATAAAGAATATCACATAGGTTATTTTGCCTGAAGGCCAGCGGTATTATCTTTAATAAATGTTTGGCATAATTGTGAGACGGGAGGAATTTTATTTAATTGATGTTGGAAAAAGGTTTTGCAAAATTTATAGAGAAGTAATTTTAATTAATATGCAGATTTTTTTGGTCGTGCAAAAGTGGCCGTTGCAGTTGGGCATGATTGATGAGCTTCTAGGTCTCCTTGAACATTGAAAGTTGCATTTTTTTGCGGAAAAAATCCACAAAAATAAATTGTGAATTTAATGGGAATTTTATGAGTTTAATTTCATCCAGGATTTCAACTAAAGAAGGTGAGCAAACTATTTATATTTCGCAATTTCAACAATGTTTCTTAAGTTAAATAAATTTCATTAAAAAGCCAAATGATTTCATTTAAATGCAGATGAGAAATTGATACTCTTTTTTATGCGATTATATATTTTAAATTTCACTTTATTTTCAAGCTTATTTATATTATTTATGTTCAACTGTTTGTAAAAAGTAGTCCGAACATTTACATTCATCTCTGTTTTGAGGTATTACTGTGATTAATATGTTTGTTAATTTTAAATTACAGAAACAAATTACGATGGAAAAATTCACAGAATTGCCAAAATCTGAACTAGAAACGAAAGAGTCTGATCAAGATGACTCTCCTTGTTCTTCTTGTAAAAAGGGTAGGGGAAAAGGAATAATCTGGCAAAGTGAATACACTTTTGACTCTGTAGCTGATGCTGAAAAATTTGTAAATGAGGAGGAGTGTTGGAGTAAGAAAAAAATCAACAACTCAGATGAAGGACAGAGAATCACATTCCGATGCAATAAAACTCCCTTTAAATCCGAAAATAGCTGTAGAGCAGCCATTCAGGTGCTTGATCACTCGAGGAGTTTCAAGGTAATAATAAATTAACCAGAAAATATTATTCATTGAAAATATAACATTCAACTGAACTGTGAGTTATGTACAAATTATTGTTACAATAATTATCCATTGTATTTTTATCCAGGTCACTCTTTTTCGTACCGAAAATATCCACGATCATACCGATTCGTGTTTGATGAAAGGAATTTCAGAGGAAGTGAAAATTAAAATTCAAGAATTATTTGAGAATGGCACAACAAAATTAATTTCTATAATGTCAGCCCTTGAAAAACAAGGAATCATCAAGCCCACAATATCTTAATTAAATCGTTGGTTAAATAAATACAAAGTCAGCAAGAATGGTCCCTCCACAATAAATATGGCTGATTTACAAAAATGGTGTAAGGATTGTCAGGATATTTCCAACGAGTTTGACCAATCTTTTGTTGTTGACTGTAAGTTCGTGTTTGAAATCGACCAAAAAAATCAAGATTTCAAACTATTTATGACAACTAAACGGCTACTCCAAAACTGTTTGAAAACAGATTTGATTCAATGTGACGCCACTTACAAGTTAAATTGGCAATGGTATCCTGTACTTATTGTTGGGACGTCTGACAAGGAGAGAGTTTTTTATCCGTTTGGTGTCACCGTTTGTTACGGAGAAGACGCGGGAGATTTTGAATTTGTATTTCGAGCCCTGAAAGATGGAGTAGAATGGTGTTCTGGACAAGTTTATCGACCCAATGTTCTTTTAGCTGACGCAAGTGCAGCAATTACAAACGGATATTTGAAGAGTTTTTAAAATAATTGGGAAATAATTGATGTGCCATTTTTATGCTTTCAAGTATATGGATACTAAATTAAAATCCTTGGGAAAAACCACGCGAGAAAAAATTAAGTCAGATTTAATACTACTACAACTATGTGATACGGACGAGATTTTTGACCCTGTTTCACCTTTCGTCAGAGGCTCCCTCTGGGACAGTTTTTGTTCCTCATTGCTGAGAAAATAATTCCTCATTGGTCAAAGGAGCGAAAAATTGAAAACACATATGTGGACAAAAAACCATTTTACAAGAGTCCAAGGATATCTGGGAATTTGTGGACAAAAGGAGATGAATGGGCAAATTCTGGTGTCAAATTCCTTTCGACAGGAGAGAGTGACAAAATATTTTATGTTCCTTCAACAGGGTTGTTAAAAGATCAAGATGGTTTTATTGATTCTGACCTCATCAACTTCAGAGCCCGTTCGGGAAAATGGGATACTTTTGATGAGTTTGAAAAACGGCGCTCAAGTTTTTGGATGGTGAAGATGAGCAATGACGACCAAAAACATTTGCAGTGTAATTGCCCAGTGTTTCAAAAGCAATATCAGTGCAAGCATTCAGTTGGAATTGCTATCCGCCTCCACCTGGTGACTGTTCCCGACAAATACAAAGAGGTCGTCATGGGACAAAAGCGGAAGAGAGGATATTTAAGTCATAACTAATGTGAAATATTACAAGATCAACTTAATCCAAAATGAATTAAAGTCATTGTTTTTTTGAAAATCCCCATTATTTTAATTTTGAAAAGGATGAAAGTTTTTCTATTCTTGTACTTGTGTGCATAGCTAAGCTCATCATTTTACACATGGTACATTTTATGTTTTGTCACCTGAGGTAACTCATCTTGGAGAAAAATAAATTATTTGACTCCATTTTCATTTAATCTTGAGCAATTAAAATAAATGAGGTCCTCCCCGAATTTTATTGCCCAAACGTTGAACTTTAATGCATACAATTATTTTAATGGAGTTCAAAAAAACAATTTACATAAACAAGTAATTATTCGTGATGATGATATACAATCCACTTTTCAACATAAAATAATGTCTAAGCTTCTTCTGTCCATAATTTTCAAATCAACCCGCCATTTGTGTCTGACATCACAAGTCAATTAAAGTTTACCAGTCTCTATTATTTTAGTTGGGAAATTGTCACATTTATCTCAAAACTGTCACTCCCTCTTAATTTTGTTTTTATTCATTGGCGCCATATTTTAGTTGGTGGACGTGTCATTCATGTTGTCATTTTCCATTGCTAAACTGGGTCCAATTGTACTATCACCACTGCTTTAGCTACTACTTAAACTCACTTGACATAGAACTATGGCCATAGAGAAAATAGAACAGGAAGGTCACGAGACCTTAAGTGAGTCAAGGAGTCCATTTCCCAATGAAAAGTTGTCTCATTTTCATCAAGGAATTCGTCTCGGCTATTTCCTGCGACTCACCTCCTACAAACTTGTCACCAGTCATCCTGACCACCCAAAAGAGATTGAGGCAGAACAATCAAAATGGCGACGGCTAATATTTTTATTCCATTTCATCCTCAATCATTTGTACACTCTATGGTTATTTTATTTATGGCTGTCCACCTTCAAAAATGATGACGATATCAAAAATGTAAGGAAGAACCGGATGGTCCTTCAATATTATTTAAGCGTATCCATGTCCCTTATGCCAACCCTTTGGAATTTTTATTTTAATTATGGAATTCATCATTTCTTCTTTAATAATCTCTTTCATTTGGCCTACCTCTATCAAGGTCAGCAGGGTCAAAACGTTGTAATTAATTAATTAAATTAATTAACGGCAAAAATCAAATTATTTTTATGCTGCATTTCAGAACAAGAAAAAGACCGAAATATCAACAAACGATTTGGGTGGGTCAAGGTCAAGAAACCAAATTTCCAGAAATTTTTGAGCGTACTTCGGGCCGTCGCATGTGCCGTCATTTGTGTCAATCTCATGTCCATTGTCAAAGGAACTAAATTGCCTCATCTTCTTACTTCTATTGTGCCAAGGGCTGAGGGCCTGGGTGCGTGGGTCATGACCCCGCCATTAATTTGTCTGAACATTGACATTTGGCTCACCCAATGGACGGCCGTGTACATATTAATAGCTCAATTGACAACCTACTCGTTTTTCACTCTCCGAATTTTTGACCATCTTTCAAAGTATTTTTTATTGTTAATTGCAATTAAATTTAAAATTTTAATTTATTAACTCTTCTTAGGGCTTCACAAAGCCGTCAATTAAAATTAGAAGATGGAGAACTTGAATTCGTAATTAAATTCCGCCAATTGGAAATTCTGCAAACACAATACAATTCTCTGTACTCTCAATCAACCATGCACTGGGAAGTTGCATTTATGCTTCTAGCCATCCTTGGAATTTTTACTGGGCTGAGTGCGGAAGGTGTCCAAGGATTGAGGTCACTTCTTGTTGGTTCTACTTCACTAGTTGGCCTTGTCTACGTTTATAAACAAATGGCCAATATTTATGTTGTCTCCAATAATTTTTTAAGTTCTCTTAAAATATTTGTACATAGAAATCCTTGCTTGAAAAAATTTCTAAGGTCAGCCCAACCCATTCGAGTCATGCTTGGGAGTTTCTTTTTTGTTGATCAAAGTCTCGTCCTCACAATTATTTCTGTTGTAATTACTAATACTGTTACTGAAACGATGAATTATTTGGGGATTTATCCTGGAATCGAGTCGAATCAATTCCAGAGGGCAATGTATTTATCTATGTGATTAAACTTTTCTAACTAAAACTGTACGTTCAAAATAAAGGCCAAGTACACAACCTGGGGTTAAAAGAGATAAATATTTATTTCTAATTTCTATGGTGACTCGGGCAGAGCTTCGCCGTATGAGT
>JAQIVZ010004114.1:0-11132 GCA_034700945.1 Arrhopalites spinosus
AGAGAGAGAGAGAGAGAGAGAGAGAGAGAAAGAGGGGGGGAGTAGACAGACTTTTTTTGTTTCTTGTGAATGTGCACACAGACTTTGCCAACAAGGGGAGGAGGGGGAGGGGTAATTTTGTGTGTGTGTGTGTACAGTGTCCTCCCTATTATCTTATTAGCTATATAAATGCATAGAATAATATATATACAAGATTTTTTTGTTGAATCTCAACTCTCAAGGTATATTTACAGTTTAAGGAAAAAATGTATCTCTACGAGTAGAATTTAAAAAAAATGGCTATTCTGACTCGTGTAATTTTTTTATACTTGTTTTATTTTTATACACTGACACACAGTGACAAAAAAATTCGTCTGTAGTTTATTTAGACGAAAAATTTTACTAAAAATTCTCCCATCTCTACTGTACAGATACAGATAGACAGTACGTCGTCTCACTTGAATTTCTTGTCTTGTGAGAGTGTAAAAAGTTGTCCAAAAATATTTTTGAGAGAGAGAGAGAGAGAGAGAGAGAGAGAGAGAGAGTACAGGTACAGACATGAAGAAGAATATATTTAGAGAGAGGAAAAGGAAAATTAGTTAAAATGGAATTTAGACTGTAGGATTAACGTATGACGGAGATAAATATGAAAAAAGATAATGATATTTTTTACGAGTTCATGTTGTGTCGATGACCTTTGATTGCATAGGAACATTAATAGAATAGGCTCATTATATTGTATTTATTTGCATGAGCCTGTTAATAGAAAAAGGAGGAGGAGGAGGAGGAGAAAGAGTTTAAATGCATTGATGTACAGATAGGAGTAGGATCGGATAATTTATCGACGGTTCAATTTGAGAGTCATCAATAATAATAGAAAAAAAAGATTGTAAAGTTTCTGGGTGGGAGTTGGGTGGGTGTGGAGAAAGTTGTGAAATATCTGTTGCCACCCATTAAGCTTTTTTTTGTATTGTACGTCTACGAGTAACTCAAATATTTTCTATACAACTCTCAACATTAGACATGATCTCTCTCTCTCTCTCTTTTATTTTGCCAAACAATAGAAAAAGGTTCGCTTACATCATTTGCTATGGACGGTTGGTAATGAGGATTTTTGTGGAATAATGCCCAAGAAAAGGGATTTCACTTGTTGGAGAATAAAAAGGAAGAGAGAGAAAACTTATGGGAGGTTACAAGGAAATAGAGAAGATGGAGAATAAAACAAAAGGCTTGTTCTTTTTCTGGAGAGAATCCTATCCAAGTTTTTCCTCTTTTCAAAAGAATGAACAGAGAGAGAGGAAAAAAGATGAAGTAAAACGTCTTGAACAGTTGAGTTCTCTTTTATTTGGACTTTTGCTTCAACTTCTCTCTCAGATTTTTCTTGATGGTTGTCTAGTAGAAGAAGAGGAAGAGGAGGAGGAGAGACAGTGAGATATAGGCTTTCATTTCTTTTGTGTAGATATATTTTGTGTTGTTATGGATATTCATATCCGGAATGGAATTTCTCTTTTATGTACATTACACGCTCCCTCCACCAGTCCTTGCGGCTTCTCTCTCTCTCTTTTGACTGGTCTGGTCTGTCTGTACTGTGCACAATATTTTTTTTTGTGAGAAAGTTTAAAAAGATTCTCTGAGAAAAGAAACTTTTAGTTGGAACATTTCAATTCTCATTCTAATACACTCCCTCGTCCTCCTCCTCCTCCTCAGAAAATTCTACATGATCTCCCTGTCCCTCCTCCCTTGTGGAGAAAAAAATAGTTGATGATAAATTCTCTCTCCATAGAAATATACTTCCATTGCACCAAATGTTGGCCCCCAATGTGTGGAAAGTCTCTGGCATAAATTTCTCTCCCTTCTTTTTATGTGGAGGATGGCCATGGCCCAATGTATTCATACAGAGATACAGATAGAATGGAGAAAGTAGAGAATTTCAAAAAAAAAATGTATAAAATTTTGCAGTTTTTTGTATAGCTTTCCCTACAGATACATGGATGGAGATTTTTTTGTGTACGTAAAAAATGGGAGAGGGAATGAGGATCAAACTGTTTCCAATTTGTGGTGAATGAGAAAGAGAGCCCCCAGTAGATTATGAAGATGAACAAGATGCGAGGACGTGTCCTGAGTCTCGAGTCTTGATTTTTTCTCTCCTCTCTCTCTCTCTGTATTTTATATTGTAGACAATATTTATAGGAAGATGAACATTGGCAGTCTCAGAATAGAAGAATTTAGTGAAGAAAGACAGTTACCATGAATGACTCTAAAAAAAGGAAAATGGAGAGTAGAGTCAAATCTTGGTTTCAATCTTGTGGAGATTTTTTTTATCTTTTTTTTTATCTATCTCTAGACCTATCCTTATGTCCCTTCAACTTCTTTTTTTGTGTGTGCTAACATCTCTTCCTGTTTTTCCGCTTTCAAATGGAAAGGATTTCCTTTCTATTGCTGGACCCTGGAGTCAGAGAAAGCTAAAAATTGTAGTTTTTGTGAGTGAGTCTCTCTCTCTCTCTTGTTTTTATTTATTTCTCTCTCTTCATCTTGTACACACAGGCAGACATTTGCGGGGAACATGTTTCTTTGTAGGAGAATTTTAGGTATAAAATATGAAGGGAAGTTGGAGAGGGAAAGCTGGCAGACTGGAGAAATATAAATGAGCTGTGTTGAATCCAAGGAGGGATTCTGGGGGTATTGAATGAATCAGGGAGAAAATTGGCAGGGTGACAAATTCAACCTTTTTATATTACCTCTCTCTCTCTTTCGCCAGTCTCTCTTTCTCCAGTTCTCTTTATTTTGATCCTTTCGAGGACAAGTAGAAGAGAGAGAGAGAGAGAGAGAGAGACAATCAAGATGATGTGAGAAAATGTTTTTTTTTGCATTTACTTTCTTTTTTTTGTATAAAAGAAACAACTTTTTTTTCTCGAGTTCTCTTGAGAGAGAAAGTCGTATTGGAAATAAAAATAAATTTTATTTCTAATGACAACTTTCTCTAATTTTTTAATGAGAATTTAATTACAAAAAAAGTTACTTAAAATTTACTTGAATTTAATTTGTGGTTTGAAAATGTTATACAAAATTAAAGGAAATATTGTTTGGAGAAAGTGTGGGAAATGAAGCAAGAAAAAAAATGTATTAGAGATGGTTGAATGGATAATTTATTTGGGAAAGGATAATATTTTTCTAAGAGAAATCACTTTGAATGAACAAGTTTTTAGTAATGAATGCAAGTTTTTTGGGAGAGTTAATAAATTGCGGGGGCTCTACAAACACAAATTTCAAGTCTGATTTATGGGATTGGGAAGTCTTGTGCGGAGGAGTAGTCGATACAGGAAAAGGAGTCAAGTGAAAGTGAAGGGAAAAGGAATGGGTGAGTGAAAAGTTGATCAATGAGAGGAAAAAATTGTATGGGAGTTTTGTGGTATAAAAAATATCATTATTTCAACTTTCTCCTTCATTCCTCTCTCTCTCTCTCTCTTGTTGTTGCTTTCTCTAATCTAATGTAAAGATTCATTTAAAATTAAGGAATGTAAAACGAGAGAGGTCCCTCCTCTTTGGTAACTTTCTCCCTTGAATGATTCATGTAGCCAAAAAAAATCTCTTTCTTTGACTTGCATTCGTACAAATGTTAGTGGAATTTTGTGAGAGAGAGAGAAAGCAAGAAATTCCCAAGCAATTTATTCACAAAATGCTCATTCAGTACTCCCGCACTACTTGGCACGTCACGAGGAATTTGTCTATTGATTCTTGTGCATTACTTTCTCCCTCTCTCTCTCTACTTTCTCTCGGTTTTCTTGGATGAATAGAAAATATTTTGGAGGCCTAATAGAAGAATTAATTTGTACTCGTCAGCTCCATGTCCATGAAAATATGATTGATAAAGACTCAATTACATGCAAAATTTTATCCAGGAAAATAAATTCCTTCCTATGAAACTCTCCCCCTCTCCTATTTTGATGTTTACAATAGAAAGAAAAATGAAGAGAGAGAGAGAAGAGAAAGTAATAAATAAGTTTGTATTGTTTCCTATGGGGAAACATGAAGAAAATTTTTGAAGGGACGTATAAAAGGATTTTCCAATTATAAAATTTCTATAACTTTTACTCTCTGTCTCGTTGTGGATGAACGAGGGGAGGATTTTATTTTTTTGGAGAAAGTGGAGGAAGAGCAAGTTAAACATGGAGAATGTAGAAATGACAAGAATGAAAAAACTCGTTTCCTCTCTCTCTCTCCAATTCATAACTCACTCATGCTCATGTAGAGTTGATAGAAATTTCTTCTCTTTTTTTATTTTATTTTTCTCCATCTTTCTCCATTTTTTGTTCTCTACTTTTCCATTGTCTGTACAAAAAAAAATGTTGGGATGGGGGATATGCCCAAGATTTTCTCTTTTTTTGTATGAGATATTCTTTCTCTACAAGTCACATCATCTTAATTCAACACATGGGAAAAGCCAAAGGCCAAGAATGGAGGAGAAAGTACTCTATTGAAGAAATAAAGAAAAAAAAAGAGTTTTCTTTTCAGAGCAAAAGGGGAAGTGGAGGCGGCTACGGTTCCAAGAAGCTCCGATTAACTCGAGAGAAACGAGGCGACAGAGATTTTTTTTAGAAAGAGAAAGAGAAGAAAAAATGTGGCCATTTTGCATTTATATAACATTTCATACTTTCTCTCTGTCTACAAAAGAAAGAAAGGGGAAAGCCATTGAAAAGTATCATGATATTAAAAGTTGTATCATTCCTAAATACTTTTGGCTTTATCTCAACAAATTAACTTTCTACAATAAAGCCTCTCTCTCTCCATTTTAAAAAATATTTCTAAAGGCCATAAAATATCTAGAACAAAGTGAATAATTTTTGGAGCAAAATTCTCCAACGAAAATTATGACTCTAAAAATTATTTCAAAATTCTTCCTTTTTTAAAAACATTCCACAACAAGAAGAGAGAGAGATTGATACATTTCAACAATTTTCGGAAAATAGTAGACTCATATTAGAGATAATGAAGTAGAAGGGGAGGGGGAGGTGGGGTGTGTGCTGGGTTTAGAATTTTCTCGTTTACTTTTACATCCTCCATTTAATTCCCACATTCCCATCTCTCTGTTGAATTATACCCATGGGATAATGTTGTGTAGTTAAATCAATAGTCTCTCTCACTTTCTCTCTCTCTCTCTCTCTCTCTTTCTCTTCTTGTCCCTGTTTTTTTTAGATTTTATTCAAAGTCCCACATGAGATTTAACTTGTTTTAAATTTAAATTTAAAGTTAATGACCTCCAATCCTTTTATTTAATGTGCCTTGTCTCTCTTAAAAATGGAGTCATCACACAGACAAAGAGAAAGCGAATTATTTAAATGACAATCACACTAAAGGCTCCCCCCCTTTCCCTTCAATTTTTTATCATTCAAGTCAAGGGAGGCCTTCTAGCCTCGTTTGGCTCTTGGCCCAGAAGAGGAACCAAAGTTTTTTTTCTTCAAATTGAACAAAAAAAAATATTTTTAACTTTGAAGACCCTCTAAAAAAATTCTGGAGTACAAAAAGAAGGAAGAGTTGAGAGTACAAGTAAAAGTTTTTTGAATACAAGAGAGGGGGAGGAGGAGGGGGGAGAAAATGGTCACACACTCACTCGAGTTGATTCGTTATTATTCGCAATGAGATTGCATGCGGTGCGAAACGGACTTGGAGACCTAATTAAAGTAATGTGCTTCTAGAATTGATGAAAATATTACGGGCGCCACACGTACTCGGACACAAAGCAACATGCCAGATATAACAATCCACCACCACATACAATACCCCCCACCCCCACCCCCCTCCTCCCCTCTTTCTTGGTGTACAGGAGAGAGAGAGAGAAAGTCAGATTAGGAAAATGGTAAAGGGAATGGTTGAAGTGAAAATGTTTTGAAGGAATTTTCTCCAAGTTGGAGAAAGTTAGGAAGCCAATGTTAAATACATTGTGAGACCATTTATATATATAAATATATTTTTAGTTAAAATAAATTCTAACACAAGGATTCTCAAAATTCCTTTTGGAATAAAATTTTTAAGTTTGTTGAAAGCCAACTGAAAAGTGTACAAATGCCTGTACAGTTTTTTCCCCACTTTTAATCATAAATATCAAAGTTACAGGTAAAAAGCCTCAAGGGGACTGTCATGTGTTTTTTTCAAAAATAAAACTTTTTTTTTTGAGTAAATAAAATGCAGAGAGTGTGATTTCAAAGTTAAACTTGTCCCATTTTTCTCTCTCTCTCTCTGTTTTTTTTGAGATAGACCAGAGTTAAATAGTAATTACAGATACATGTTCAATTTATTTTTAGGCCATTGCAATGGCAATGGCATCTTTCCTACTCACAACTAAAGCAAACGTCAGTCAGTGTACAGACAAATTATGGAATGCCAGAAATAACATTTAAATAACAAAGTTTTGAGTTTTGCAAAGTGGAAGGGGGGGGGGAATAATTTTTTGTGTTGAGGTTTGAGGTTTATGAATAGAAAAGGTGAAGGTGTTTTTTGCCCACTGCCCTTGTTATTTATGTTTTTTGAGGAGGGGACAAAGTCGATATGTTTAGTTCAAGAGGGGGGACAAGGAGTTGAGTGAGTAGTCTTGGAATTTTAAGGTTAACCAAAAAAAAGAGTCTATTTTTTTGTGTATATTATTTCTCCATTTTTTTTACCTGTAGCTCTCTATATCTTTGACTTTCTCTGTGTGTAATGTACTATTTGGATATATATTTTATATGGAGAGATACGGTCTGTTAAAAGCAATTTTGACCCAGCCCACTTGACGACTAATGTTTGCCTCATAACTGAAAAGCGTTGTTATTTATTGTTAATTGTCACATCATCAAAAGATTGTGCAAAAAAGAGAGACCCAAAATACTTTCTCTCTCTCTCTCTCTTCCTCTCTCACTAATCGGAATTGTACTCATAACCATTTCTCTCTCTCTCTCTCTTTTGTACTTTCAAGCACAACAAGTTTTTTACTTTTACCAAAACTTTTTTTTGTCCCTTTTCTTTGGACTTTTACTCTGTGTCAAAAAGTTGTGTACTTTTTTTTCTGTACAAAGAGAGAGAGAGAGAGAGGAGAAGGGGGTTGAAATTCCGTGACTTTTTGGTGATGTAAAAGATAGGAAATTTTTTTGAATGCACTTTTAGCTTAAAGGGTTGACCATGTTTGTATTTAATGTGGAGGGATTATTCGTGAGTGTAGGAAATTTTTTTTTGGAGGATGCTTTAAATGAGATTAGATTAAAATTCTTATCAACTTTCCCTCTACTTTGACTCTTAATGCACAAGGAAGACTTGGAAAGGGTTTTGGTCAGTTGGAGAAAGTATGCATAATATTATGAGTGTGGAAGCGGAAGTAGATAAAATAAAGAAAAAAAAGAAGTTTTTTAAATTAATTGGGGTTTCCACTACATAAAAATAAAATGGGTTTTCATTGTAAAAGCTTTTCTCTTTTTAGAGAGAGAGAAAGGAAGGGGGAGAAGATAAGGAAAGAGAAAGATTTAAATAGAGACTGTACCATTTTCTTGGCCACGCTGATAATTTCCTCAAAGTGAAGAATACAATTACGAAATTTTTCTTGAATGTCACACATGAAGAAAGCCGTTCGGCTTGGGTTGAGTAGCCCTAAATCTTTGAATGGTGGGGCCATGACTCGGACTCGGACTTGTTTGTCAAGCCTCTCAAATTTCTCTCTTTAAAAGAAAGTATGGGTTGGTTTTTTTACGTAGGGAAGATGATGATGGTGGGGATGTTATTCAAGATATATTTTATTTTCTCTTTTTGTAAGGAGAGACGTGTACAGAGACAATTTTAGTGTGAGGTGGTTGAGGAGAAAGTTGGACTTGGCCTTTCTCTCCGTGTCCTTCCTCGTTTGGCTAATGTAATGAGGTAGTAAAAGATGTTGCCCTTGATGGTATTCCCTTGTTGGAGGAATTGGGGAAACCCAACAGGAATTATATTACAGTTTAACTTTCTCTCTCTCTCTCTCTTTAACTATAGATATAAAAAATTGTTAACAGTTCAACGGGATTTTCATAGCGTTGACGGGGGACTTGAGTTTCCTTCAGAGAAAGAGAAAGCGAGAGAAAGAGGATGGTGACGAAGTAGAAAGGGAATATAAGAATCGCCTTCCAGTTTCCTGTTTCTTCTTCTTCTTTTATAGAATGGAGACGTATAAATCGTCGCTATATAGGACTTCTATATTGTACAATAATATCCTTTCACTCTAACCTTTCTCTCATTCACCACCAGCTACTTTCTCTTCTTCTTTGGTGACTCTCGTTTTTTTTACAAGATTGTTCCACCGTCCTTGCAATTCATTGACCGAGACGAAAAAAGAGAAAATTTCCTAATAGGTTGACAGTCCTCTGTACAGTTTGGGGAATGGGGAGAGATTGAGATCAAGACGATTTTCTTCTTTTTGTAAAAGAAGAAAGGACAAGACGAGAAGAAAGTCTTTGAATTCCAATTGTCTCGTCAACTAGAGGGTCAAGTCTTTTTTTCTTTATCTTGAAGGATTCAATGAAATCCTCTTTTTTTGAAAAAAAAAATCTTTATTGTGGTGTGACTTGTTGTCTTGAATTTTGGGAACTTTATTTTTTGGATAGTGGACTTGACTTGTGGTGAGTTGAGACTGAATTATTTTTTTTGAATTCTTTAATTTTTTAAGACATGAGCATAATATCCATAAAAAAAGTCCGAGTTTTTTGCTTTCTCTCGTGTAATAAGTTGAGTTGTAAAACTTTGCAAATTAAACGGGCAACGGCTTGAATGGTCCGAGAAAAGTTTGGGGAAAGTCAGGTGTCTATATATATGTATATATATAATTATATTACTTTTTTTTCAACAAAATTTGCTTGAAATTTCAGAGAAAATGAATTGATAAATAATTCACTTGATTAAATCTTAACATGGGCCACTCTTGACTGATTCCCTCCTTCTCTTTCTCTTTTGGTTTTTCTTTCCCGGTTCTTTTTTTTTTAAAAAAAAAATCTCCTTTTTTTCTATAAAATTTGACCTTTGAGTTGTAGAGTTGAATGATATTGACTCAATTGAATTTTTATGTTGGGAAAGTTTGTTTAAAAAATTGTGGGTTGTGGTTTTTTTTCTTATGTAAATAAATGTGGCTCTTTTTTTGTGTGTCTCCTCCCCGTTTATTTTCTCAATTGAATTCGTTGAACACCTTCAAGTCGGTCACAATTATTGACTAACACATTTATAGAGAAATCTATATCCCAATTCCCCTCTTGCCTTTTTTATGCACTCCAATTCTCTTTTTTTTCTCCTTTTTTTATAGGGAGCAGCTGTACATGTAAAAGTGTAGACGTGTCTGGTTCTGGTCTTTGAGTTTTGTGGTTGAGGTTGAGATATATTCGTCTGAGGGGAGGGGGGAATTTGTTAGATAATTTAGAGAGTCGTGGAAGTTAATATTTAGACACTATTTTTTTTGTAGGGTAAGACATGTTCAGATCAAGCCACTCTCTCTCTCTCTCTCTCGATGTGTGTAATTATTATGGAGTGATGACGATGAGACGGAGGTTCTTACCCCGCGTCCTACCTCGTCCTTGTTCTTTCTTACTCCAACTCTCTTCCAATGTGCATATAAATTATGCAGTTAATGTTCTAAAATAAAATTTAACTTATGTCCAACATGCACCACCACCACCACCGAGTCACACACCGACAAATTCTAATCAAATTTTTCTCTTTCTTTATTGTTTGAAGAAATTGAATTGAATTTTAATTATTTCACAGCTCTTTTTTTAGTAATCAAATTCTTTTTTGTAATGTCAAAATGTTCCTTTTTTGTTGATTCTGCTGTACCTGATGTCACTTAACTTTTTTGAATTAAATTGTTTGTAGAAATATGAGCACAAATTTCAGTTGAATAGAAAATGTTCAATTTGGAATAATTGTAAACACTGTTTAAATAAATAAATAAGGAAATATTAGTTAATAGTTAGTTTAATTTCTTTCGGCTCGGTCGATTCTAAGTTGCACTTTCAGGATTGTCGGGTTTAATTACACAATAGGATAAATATCGTTGAAAGTTGATTAAAGTACAAAATATTTTTTTTTGTTAAATGTCGAGTAAAACTGTTAGTACAAATTCTTGACAATTTTGCTGAAAGAATTGTAAATTTTCTTTTGACGAGTCTTTCTCCAAAATTGTGAATAATATTGAATTTATTTTTTGTCTATTTTCTAACCCAAAAAAATGGTAGGATGTCTTTCTCTTTCACAAATTCGTTGTTCTGTGTTTTTTTTGTAGACAGAAGAAAAAAGAGGAGGATGGAAGGGAATGGATGTTATATATATATATATTTTTTTTAAAAAAATGTGAGAAAATAGTAATAGTGGGTAGTAGTAAGGTGAAAGAATTAGCTAGCCTTGGTTTTGGAGTCCTCCATAGCAGCAGCAGAGTAGAAAGTCCCAGGCTCCAGCCAGACGATGTATTTTTTTAAGAGTATAGGGAGAGAGACCGTATATGTACAATTTTTGGGGATATAGACCCCAAACCCAGTTACATTGGCTTGGGTTCTTGAGTCGTGCAAGAATTTTCTCCAGCGCAAGGCTGGCTGGAGAAAATCCCCCATGAAGAACATGTGGCTCAGTTGTGAGGATGTGGCTCCATTATTTTTCTTGTCCGTCCATGCTTCTTCCTCTCTCTGTCTTCCAGTTGGAGGGGGGGGGGAGAGAAAGTCTGGAACCCCAAGTCTTGTCAAAATAAAATTGAATACCTTTACCATAATCTATGTACAAACCCCCCAAAATCCTCCTTGTCACCATTTCTTATTTCCCCTCCCCCTCCTCCTCTCTCTCTCTCTTTCTTGTTCCAATCTCAAACCTCCTAAAAGTTCTCACCTTGATTGAAAAAATTGATAAATTTATTTGAAATTCAATTCTCCTTCTTCTTGTCACTTTTTTTTCTCTTTATTTTTTTATTTATTACTATACTTAAAGTATTTAATCTTAAATAAATAAATGAGGTTCCATTTTCTATAATTAATTTGAGACTTACGTAGGGAGATCAAAAAGTAATGATTATGATTTTTTATCTCGGTTCCTTGTAAACCGATCACCAATATATTTTAGTATGTTGTACTGGAACTTGTTAGGGGCCCATATAAACATTTTCAAGTTTTCAAACCAATTTTAAGGGT
>JAQIVZ010004115.1:0-11131 GCA_034700945.1 Arrhopalites spinosus
AGTTTTTTTCTCGTGCGGTTTGCAATCCCGCACGAGGAAAATCCTCTTTCTCTGTATGCTAGAAAACTCGAAGTGTCTACAATTATCAAAAAATAATCCATTTGTCACACACACGTCGCACACAAAAAGAGACTACAAGTCCATAATTTCATTATAAAACATTTTTTATTCAAGTTTTTACTATAACTAGTTTTTAAACTAAACAATTTAGCCTTTCCGTACTTAAGCTCAGTCATTTTGGACAAGTCTTGGGGAGTGACCTGTCGCCTTTTCATCAATTAACAAAGGTGACATTGTGAGCAACTTCATGCAAGCCCAAAGTTCAAATAATATGGAAGCTATTTAAACATTCTACAAAATACAAATGTTGATTTTTTGATTAAAAGGTTAATGATTAACCGTTAATCATTGTCGGCATTATCATACAAAGGGGTATCCATTTGATCCAACAATTCAAATTTTTCAAGTCCCTTAAAATCAACATCTGTGTACATGCAATCCTCACACAAATAACTTTTATTTATTGAAATAACGGAAAGGGAGTCATTATGACTTGCCATAAATTTATGAAATGGTTGAAATGCTTCCATTGTTAAGCTACATCGTTCAATATTTAAAATTCGAATATTTGGCATCCTCCATCCAAAAATCCGGGTCATGACCCCAAACTCGCACTTAGAATTAGAATTTTCAATGTACAAACTCTGAACATTTTCCAAAGTAAAGGGCACTCCCAGTGAACTATTTCGACTGGGGTCAAGGTCTATGATCCCTTCACATAATTTTTTAACATTAATGGATAATATTTTAATATTGCTAAATTGTTTTAAAATTATTGATAGCCATGGAGGTGAAATTGGGCCAATTATTTTTAAATTCAAGACTCCATTAGAATTAATCATCTTAACCCTTGAGGCACTGGCAAAGTCTTCAGTTAACGACGAGACAATCACGGTGTCACATAAACTCCCAAAATTTTCGAGATCTGAAACAGAACTAACTTTATGCTCACAATGGGGGGGATTGTCCCAAGAAATTTGTACGGGATCAATAACAGGGAGGTCAATTTCGGTGCCCTCGTTTTCATTATGATTTGTTGAAACAGGAGAAGTTGACATTATTTTCAATTTTTTTTCCTCTACAGTGTTAAGATGAACATTAAAGGTTTGAATTGGAAGGTCTTGGGACATGGGAGCACGGATGTCAAGGATTTCGACCTCGGGGTCATCACGAGGTATAAATACAAAGGTTAATGAACCTCCAATGACAACAACGCACATCAACAATAAAATACATTGTCGTGAAGGTCCACTCAAAATTTTCCTGCAATTTTTACAAATTTATAATTAGTTTTTGAAATAATTAAAATATTTTATCAGTACTTTGGTATATAACAAAGTTTAGCAGTTAGGCCACCGAGGGAAGGTTCAAGAACTGGAACACTAGAAAAAGACCAACAAATTGAATATTTTAATAAAAATAAATAATTAATAATTAAAATCAACATACAAAGTCGTCCCTTGACTCTTTACATTGGAACACATGGGAAGTCCCTCACTTTCCTTGTAAGCTCCGTAAACTTTCTGTAGTGGCATTCGTTTCGGATCTGATTGTTGAATTGGGGCACTTAAATCCCTAAAAATTTTCAAGAGTTGAAAGTCAAGTTATTTCGCAAAAAAATGAAAATAAATTTTACCGAAATATCCCCGGGCAGGGGTCACAAGGTTGAGAGAAGGATTGGAGAGCATAATTTTGAGCTTGGATTTCGTCTGACATTTTTTATTTGTAACAAGATTCACTTCAATTAATACACAAGAAGTATTTTAATCATCAATTTATCTCAATGCAATTTTTATTATTAGTTAAATGTGCAGGACGAAAGGGATGTAATGTAATCCCTAAATAGTTTTCAAAGTGTCCTACATCGACAAAAAAAATATTATCAATAATTAAATAAAAATTCAGAAAGAAATCGCAATAAACGTTTACTTTTATTGACACAAGTTATGTCAATTTTGGAGAGAGCATTGATTCGTTCATAGTGGTCAATGCTGATTTTGTAGCCTAAACGGAGCAGTAGCTTCAAAATGTGTACTTTTTGTATCTTTTGATAAGATGAATATTTTATCGGGTGCTAACCCACATTTCTATAAATAACAATTAAATTTATGTTAAACTCCACCTCGACCATTTTTTAATGAGCGCTTCAATACTCACTAAATATTTTCAAGTCCACTCCAAACTTTCATTTTTTTCTTAACTTTTCAAAGTTGGTGATTGTCATTCAGGAAATAATTGTGGAGAGCAGAAAATTGTTTTGATTTAAAAAATTAAATATTTTAGTGTCAAAAATATTTAATTTGTGTGTCCATTGTTAACCTTAGTGTTTGGTGACGTCATCATTCAATGACTCACCTTAGAACTTCCCTTAGAATATATAATTAATTATTATATACTCTAGAGGAATTTCTCATATAAATTTATTATTTTCTATAAGCCCTACGGCAATTCTGTTCCAAATCTTTTTTTGAACCAATTTTGTGCCCCCACAATTAAAAACAATTCATTAAACTTTCTTCAGAAAGAGACATGAATTACAACTTAATGTCCATTAAGGACACAAGAAAATGAGGCATTTCGTCACTAACAAAAGCCCAGGTAATTGTGTTGATGTCAAAGTTGAAATGGAAAGGGATGCCAGTTGTGGTGTACAATTTATAAATAATAATTAATTGGGATTCGTTGAAACAGGAGAAGTTTTAATTAGTTTCAAATTTTTTATTTTACAGTGTCAAAGTGACTATCCACATCTTGGAAGGACATGAGAACCACAACAGCTAACACCTTAATAACGATTATTTGTAGTGAAAATAGTGGTTCCCAAGACCAGTACCGGACAACTCATTTTGGTAATGGTGACGTTAACAATGGAAGCACCGTCAACAATCAAATACTTGACAGGTAAATATTTTCTCTCTACAAAATTATTAATATATATTAATATATAATATTTTATTAAAATTTAATAGAAAATTAAAATGGAAAAGTGTGTATATTATATACACTTTTATATTTTAATCTTTATTGTCTATTTAGTTAACTACAAATTAAACAAATAAATATTTTATTTTATTTATTATTAGTCCACCCACTCCACCAGTCGAATCGTCCCAATCAAATTCAAATCAAGAAGAAAGAGAAGAGGGGTCATATGGTTTAAATGAATATTAAAAAATTAAAAAAAACTAATTTACAGTTAATTATTAAAATGATTTTACATTTAATGTCATTTCTCCATTTTCTGTACTTTTTGTATTTTAACTACCAGAAGCAGAAGGGTTGACTGAAGTGAGCACTGATCGTGAGAGTGGGACAGATGAAAATAGCTGTCTCTTTGTTAAAAAAAGTGAGTTCAAAATTAAAAAACTTAGTTAAAATATAACCAAATTTATTTAATTTGTAGAAGGACTCATCGTTCTGCTCGTCTGTGCCCTTTCTTTGATTTTAACCGTAATCGGAATTCCGAGTACTCGAAGTCAACCTCACACCCTCACCATCGAAACTCTCACACAAGAGAATTTAAACGAGAACATCAACATTTTGAATTTAATTCCAATTACGACAGAGTCAACTAACCATACTATGTCTAGTTCTGGAAAGATAATTTTTCGAGCGACAAGAAATCAACCCAAAATCCCAAAAGTTCATCCCAACAAAACGGTTTATCTCACTCTCATCCCCAATGACGAAATAGACTGGTTTAAATGGAAACCCGGTGAGAAAGAAACAGAAAACGTGTCAAAATTAATTTTAGAATGGGGTTTAATTATGGTTAGTCTTGGTCATATTCTTCATTTTTGCAAATATTTGCCAATCCCTTCTATTATTATCCAAGCTGACCAAACGTATGAAATTACTTGTCCTCCTCGAAGTTAATTCTGAATGATTTATATCTGAATTATATGAATTTTTATGATGATAAATTGTAGTAATATTTATTCAATAAATTTAAATGTAGCAAAAGTAGTACATAATTTGTAATTAATAATTAAATTATTTAATTGTCACAATCTCATTCATAACACTCATAAGAAAAGTCATTCTTCTTCAAAATAAACTTGCCAAAATCTCGATCCTCCGAGGTGGGAGTTTGTGTGGTGTTTGGATTATTTTTGGCTGTTTCCGTACTCGTTTTATGGGCCACCTAGTATAAAAATTAATTGAAGTTGTTAATGACAAATTAAATCAATTAAAAAATTTAATTTAAATTGATTACCAGTTCAATAATTTTTTTTATTTCTTGCTCCTCACAAAATTCCAAACATTCACACAAATGTTTGATGAAGACTGACCCCTTTGCTTCATTTCGGTTGGACGTGTTGTCTTCAAATTAAAAATTAATTTTAATTAATATTTTTAATTATTAATAATTAAATTCGTAATTTAAATTACCTGGAGTCGTTGACCAAAATATTTTCATGTCTGTAGTCGTAGCTATTTTTCTTTCTCCTGGGCCATCAACTGTACCGTCCTACAAAAACATTTAATCATAATTAAATTTAATTGACATTTAAAAGTACTTTAAACTCACCAGTGACACAGCTGGTGTTAGGGTAACGCCGCTAGAAAAAAATAGAGCAATTAATTATAGGCATGTTTTTTTGAAAATTAAATTAATTTAAATTCACAATTAAATTAAATACCGGCAACAATTCATAATAAATATTTTGGGTTGTTCAATCATGGCTCTAAAATTTTGATTATTAAATTGAGCAAAAATATTTTGCTCAATCATTGACGGCTCGCCATCACTATCCAAAATGACCCCTGGTCCACCGTGACCCATAAGAACAACAAATGTAGCTTTAGAAGTTGACCCTTGGGTGAATTTTGACTTGAATTGTTGGATCCAGTCTGCAATGTGTTTGTGAGTGACTCGAATTCCCTGTTGAATAATAATTAATTAATTTTAAAAATTTAACTAAAGATTTAATTAATTCTTACTTCTGTCAAAGGATAGTAAACTCCAATTCCAAAGATAAGAAAACAGGCAAGTAAATTTGCAACGTCCACTTCTGATCCGTGTCGAGTATGGGGTGGATGAGGAGGATCATATCGATGAATGTTCATGATGAGAGCATTAACTTTTGGATCGTCAATTTCAGGGGGTTTCTATAATTAAAAATGGACGATTTTAATTACAAAAACGTTAGCAAAGCTATATAAGTAAATTTGCTAAAATTAATGTCAAACGTGGCGTTCAAGTGTCAAAAAATTAATTAAAAATGATTTTTACTTCGTAAATCAAAGGAATAGGCTCAAAATCTGCATTGTCTGTTTTCTCCTTGGTTTGACCTGCAATTAAAATTAACAATGATTTTTTTAAAATTTATATAAAATTATCAAAATTTTGAATAAAAACTACCTTTTTCTGACTCTGATCCATTTTCTTTCTTTCGTTGATTGGTCCTAAGTTTAATAAAAGAATTAATTAATTAAACAAAATATTTTCTACATTTAACGTAAAAGAGACTCACCTGTTAGGTATTTGATTGTTGACGGTACATTTAGTGTTAATGTCACCAGTACCAAAATGATTGGTGTAAAACTTGTCATTAGACATTTCCACTGGCCCTTTATAATTGTTAAAATTCCCTTCTATTTTTTGCCTACCACCAACAAAAATAGCGTCGCCATGATTAATGCCGGAATTACTCATTTTTATTAAAATTGGTAAAGTCAATTAAAGTTAATTTGTGGAAAGAAAGTGGAAGACTAACGTTTATTTAATTTTGGCTTCTTTTATAAAAGTCTGAACAAGCCGGGCAACGTACCACGATGACCTATATTTGTAGAAGATGAGTAATTAAATTTCTGTAGAATTTCTCATGTCCTATATTTTTTATACCCTTAGTTTAATGGGTAATGAGGTTTAATTCTTATCTAATCAAATTTTATTATGGACGCGGTGTAAAATAAATGCTCACCTCTTTTGATATCTTTGTTCATGACGGAACTTGCAAAAATAGAAATATTTTGAATTAAAGAATTCCTCGAGGCTTATCATTGACGGGATGTCAATTTAATTTCCGCTCTAAATTAAATAATTAATTTTGATTGAGTATATAAAAATAAAAATTTATTCAATTCAATAATTATTTATTTACATCATGTTAAAGTTTCTAAATTAGATGACAAATTAATTATAAAATGAAAGATGAATTAAATAATAAAAATTCATTTTTTGTTCACAACTTGGATGCTGTTCAATGCAAAATTTTAATTGTGTCCTACATTTAATAAATCATGGTTAATCTTTTAATTCAATGATTTCATTTCTCTTTAATGACTCATTAACAATGACATCAGATTAAATATTTACCCTCAAAATTTAGCAGCCCTACTCGTACCGACAGGTACGTGATGTAACCTTAATATTTTTTGACCTCTGGTTTCAAACTGCAAGGTCAATTCTAATTTAGACTGCTCAAAATAACAAAAAGAATTTACTGCCATCACCAATTTCATTTCTGAAATTTCATGTTTTCAATGTTCATGTCAAAATTAATTTAATCGGCGTCAAAATCTACACAAAACTGACATGCTTAATGGTATTTAGCAATTACCATGAATTAGCTGATTTTTTAAAAATAATAAAAAACATTTAATTATTCTTCCATTTTCCCCACACCCTCTCAAATGACATTTCTCGGATTTTCACTTTTCCATCCTGTTCAATATTTCCTGTCGTGACTTGTCATCATTTTGGGCGGGGTCCCTCCTCCGTTACTTACCAAAATAATTTGATCACGTAAAAAATGAAATTCCACTAGACAACTTTTTCATGTTCGGACGCGTTTTTGAGAAACTTTTTTCCAAAAAAAAGTTTCCATTTATTTCATCATTTTTCATAATGCCTGAAAGTTCCCGAATTTGTTGTTGCGGTTCAAATTCATGGACTAAAGTGATTGCCTGGTTGCAAATTGTAATTTAAATTTAAATGAAAATCATTAAATTATTTTTAAATTAAAATTATTTAAGATCTTTTCAGCGAGTCTCTGTACAACTCTAATTGGAATAGTCATCACATTGGATGAAGTTGTAAAGGATGCTGAGCAAATGGATTTGAAAATTTTCATTGAAATGGGATGTACGTCTTTAAATAATAAATATTTTAATTGTGATAACTTTAATTGTAATTAATATTTTATTCAGCCACTGGACGGATAGTCTTACTGACGTTGCTCTTCCTCTTTTGCCTCCTCTGTTCTACTATGGGTCTCTTTCTTTTGAGAGCTGCTAACAAGGTTCTTAATTACAATTTTAAAAATTTAATTGTGATTAAAAGATTAATTTTTTTTTGTAGAGAAATCCAAAGTACTTGTGCGTGTGGGTAATTTACGATGCCATTATTTTAGTCGTGATAATAATTTCACAATTAATCTTCATTTTCTACTCTCCCTTCCCAATGTTTGATTTAATTGGCATTACAATTAATATTTCAATCAACGTATTCCTCATTTGGATTGTGTACAGTTTTCAAGAACAAATTCAAAATGAACTTGACCTGGGTCAACCATTCAATAGTGTCCGCTATAAGCCTTGACTTATAACCTGTTTAATTAATTTATCTAATTAATTGATGTGTTTGAAAATCTCAGAGATAATTAATTTAATTAAAGTGCTGTTAGTTAAAGGAGAATGCACAAAATTGGGAGATGGAGAAATTGGGTAATGTTTCCGGAAACTTTTCCATAAATTTTGTCTAACTTCAACGCCGTTCACTTGCTTGTTTGACAGCAAATCTTCTCATAAGAAACGAGAGGAGATATTTGGTAAAATTTTGTTTGTTCAATTAGAATGAAAGTCAATGAAAAAAATGTAAAATAAATTGCACACTATAATTAAAATTCAAAACACAAAATAATTAAATTAAAATTCCACAAATGTTTCCTTTATTTCAGTCATTCTCTCCACTTCAAGTCTTTTCTGACAATAGCCTTTTCACATAAAATATATTTAAATGTCATTTAACTAACATTATTAACTAGAGTCACTCATTTATTATTACCTCCCTCAACAATTAACCAACTATACTCATATGTAATTTACAGGCCTAAAATCATTTCCAATGGAAATGTGAGAGAGGCTACAATTCTCAATAGATTAATTTGCTAATTAAAATTCAGTCTCTAAATTGAACAAATAATAATAAAAAAATCACAATTAAAAATGGAATAAGTAAATTCTAAATTAAAAACATGTGCCCGCACAATTAATTATTACTGTCTTCCCATTCTCAGGTCATCTATTTTTAGTATGAGTGAACATATGACCCTTGAGAGTTGAATGTTGATTAAATCGTTTATCACACAATTGACACTTGTAAGGCTTAGCCCCAGTGTGAGTATAGACATGGGTTTTTTGAGTACTCTTTTCTGCAAATGACCTAAAACAAATGGTACACTTAAAGGGCTTCTCCCCCGTGTGGGTTCGAATATGACTACTCAATTCACTTTTGACTGGAAATTTTTTCTCACAAAATGGAAAAGGACATCCATGTAATTTTTCTCCAGTATGAGTCCTCGTATGTTTAGTCAATCCCCGTGACCTCGTGAATGACTTGTCACAAATGTGACAATGATAGGGCTTGTCATGGGATTTGGGTCTTCGATGTAACAATTCAGTGTGCTTGACTAAATGATATTTTTGGGAAAAACTGTGAAAACAAACTTGACATGTATGGGATTTCTCATGGGTGTAATTATGCTTCCCAAGTAAATCTTTTGTTCGGAAACTTCGACCACACTGACCACAACAAAAATTTGAATTTCCCTCCTCTCCATTTCCTTTACTGCTGGAACTGGAGCAGGATTTAACATTCCAATTTCCATCCTGCGACTCTTTTGAATCTGTCGATTCTTCTTTGATGGTGACTGTGACAGGAGGGAGGAGAAAATCTTTGTCGGGTCTTTTGACCTGACACAATTTGAGGTGAGAGGTCAACTTGTCAGGGGATTGAAAATATTTGAAACAATTTTGACAAAATAATAGTTCACCAATATTTAAATTCATGGCAGTGTCTGTAGTGGCAGTCGTGTGAGATTTTACATGGGATGTGTTCCCATCGATGAGGTCATAAGGTAAAATTGTTGTAGTGTCGGGATTTTTATCGTAGGGAGTGTCTGTACAAGTAGAAAGACAGTCTAAAATATTTTTTGAGTATTTTATAGATGACTCCAAAGCCTCATTAATTAAGTCAGACCAACAAGAATTTGGCTCATCGGCAGTTGACGAGGGAAGAGTGGCCGTTTCGGTGACGAGAGTTTGACGAGAAATTATTTTTGGTTTTTTGTCTTCTTCAAATTTTGAATGTTCAACAGCCTGAGAATTACTTGATTTTCTAGAATAATTAATTTTTAATGATTATTTCAAGTTTTTTTAATTTATTAAAAATTTCAACACCACTCTCTAACATGTGCAGGTTTTCCGGTTTAAAAATATTGAGAGCAGAGGTTCTCCGCTCTACTCCATGTTTTGACCAAAGTAAGCAAAATTTATACAAATTCTAAGGTCTTTAGTAAATAGTAAATAGTATTTTAATGTCAATTATATTTAAATTAAATGTAATCATTTAAAAACTTTATTTTATTACCTTTTACTCTGACTAATAGTATCCCTCACTTTAACATTTAAATGTTCAACTTGTTTATCAACAATTAATTGACGCTCTTCATTAAATACTTTCCAACAATGTCCATTGGGAGAAAAATCCATAAGTCTCTTTCTCTGTCTAAAAATTAAATTAAAAATTCAACACAATTAAAAAACATTCAAAGATTTAAAATCTTTGAATAGAATTTCCATAAAAAAAACTCACCTCTCAATTCTTTTTCAAATTATGTACGTCAACACAATTAAGCACAGTTTGATTCTACTTTAGCCTAGACAAAGTTGTGAAGGTCAGAGAGATGATTTATGTAAAATTTATAAATGAATTTGGGAGTCTCTCCAATTTTCCAAAATTGATAGAGAAAATTCAAATCACTTGCGCAATGTGACGTCTAAGGCAAGGAAAGTCCCTTCAATTTAATTCTAAAAGTACAGAACCTTTGACGAAATGTAAAATGAACTATACAAGTACAAATGGAAATATTGAATATTTTTATGAAAAATCTTCAAAATAAAATTATTTTTGTTTGTCAATTTAAAATGAAAATTAATTCGTCAACCGCAAGGCCGTTCACAACAATTCGTGCTCTTTTGTCAGTCCAGCCAGAGAAAGTCTGCGAAAGATGAGGAATGGAGAAAGTAAATTGAATGTACATAAATTATAATGAGGAGCATAGTGTGAATAATTAGTAGACTAGAGCCAAAGCCAGAGGAGATTCCTAGGGAGGGATTGGGTCCCCCTAGAATTTTAGAAACTTTCTTAGCCCCTAGAATAAATTTGGAGAATCTCAAAATACACAAGAGTGTATACTGGAGTGTAAGCGGCTACCTTTTGTGCATGAAAAAGAGTCAATGGAAGTGGGGGGGATGAGGAATTCATCTTCAATTAAAGGAATCTTTGAGACTCTCTCTCTCTTGTTTCTCATTGAGCATGTCCATTTTCCCTAATTTTGTCAAAAAAGGGGAGTCAAGATGAATTTTGGAGGTTGAAACCATCAACTAATCGATCTTGATGGGTTGACGAGATGCTGTACAAAATATTTTTGAGTACGATATTTTATAAGGAAATCAAGGGAGACTCTCTTTATAATTTGGTCCATAGAATGAATTGTGGACTACTTTAATTATTTTAACTTTTGGAATGATTTAAATTTCCAAATATTTAGGTACTATAACAAAAGCCGGTCCCTCAAGAGCTTTCCATTCTGTAGCTACTCTAGAGTAAATCATTTATAGAATGGTGTGGAAGTTATCGAATTTTAAAAATTAATTAAATTAATTACAATCAATGTTACAACATAAGTTAAGCAACAAATAAGAGATTTTTGTATGTACTGCAAGGAGAACAATGAAAATGTTTGTTGTAATCTCTGTCAGTTCCAGAGATTGTTTATTCCAATTAAAGTAAACAAACTGAATGAGAGTTGGGAGGTATAAAAGAAGAGCCTCCTCCCGTCAT
>JAQIVZ010004116.1:0-11131 GCA_034700945.1 Arrhopalites spinosus
GGGCTGGGGTCGAAAATTTTAAATAAGCAAAATTTGGATGTTTAAGACCTTTTTACCCTTTTTCAGGTAGTTAGCAATTATGCGTACACACATATTATTTTTGACAACTTTTAAAAAAGGGAAAAACTGACCGCTAAACATGGTTAAAATATATAGTGTGCAAGGGGTATTACTCCTCGCGTACTGCTGGCTACATCAATTGTTGTACAAGAAATACGGATGACACGGGCAAAAAAGTTTTTTTCCCCTCTCTCTTCTTCTTCTTCTTCTTCTGTTGAGAAAAAGGAAGTGGGCTCAACCATTACACACATAGATTTCCTTACATGAAAGTTGCAACTACTTGAGTGAAATTATTATTTTTTGTCTTTATTATTCCAATTCTCTCTCTCTTGTACATATATATAAAATCTATACAAGTTATAGAAAAAGTGCACTACTAAACTCCCTTCTTATGTACATAAAAGGCTTTCATTTGAGTTCAATTTAAGTCAAGTAAATTATAATCATAGTTCATGTAACTAAAGGGTGGCTTCCGAATGTTTCGTTCCCCAGTGACTTCTTATTCTTTCAACTCACCAACTTCTCATTGTCTCACCAAAAAACTATTCTCTCTAGCTACATATTTATATATTATACATTCTATGAAACATTAAAGACGCATCGGAAAGCTAATGTGAACGTAAACAGGAGCATTTGAAAAAAAAATTATATTCAAAAAGTACACACAATGCCAGGGAGGGGAGACGTAGACGTAAACATAGTGAGTCAGAAAATGCATAATTTATATCCACGCACTCTCACACACACAAAAGAACAAGACAAATTTTTAACCAACTTGATTCAGATTTATATTTAATGACAATGCTATCGTCATGCTGAATTATCCCATTTCCTTTCGCATTATCAAAATATCAAATAAAAAGAGACCACGAGGATTTTCCTTATACACCTCGTACTAATATCATATGTACATATTCTTTATGAATCCTTGTTTCGCCAACTAAGCCTCTTTTTTACGTCAAGATTTGTACATGGGGATAATAGACACATCTTTCATTTTAATACAGAGGACATCTTTTTTTTAGTCTAAACTTGTCTCTCTCTCTCTCTCTCTTGAAAATGCTTGAGATTATGTACAACTAAAAACTTGTCATTTTTGGTTGCGGCCATCTCTGGCCATAGTTGAAGTTGGAGAATTGAAACTAAGTGAATGAATTTAGTGTTCTTCTCAGAGGAAATAATCTGTAGAATTTGTATCCATCACAATTATCCTTAACTAAATGTACGTGCTCTTATTTTTTCTAACACAGAGAACAGAAAATGGACTAAATCTACATAGCAAGCACCCCAACGATTAACAACAGCTTAATTTTCTTTTACCCTTCATTATCCAACCAGAGCAATAGAATTTTATGGAACGACAAAAAAAAATAATACTCTATATATAACACACTGTATAAAATGGAAACAATTTTTTTTTTAAAAAAGTTGGACCATCAATGTAACAGTGTACGTATAGATGCATGTGTGTGTACTACAAACATAAAAGTGACCAAAAGATAGAACAATGTGGTCTTTACTCTTCTTTTTTTCTCTCCCAAGCTCGTCATCTCTGTCAAGAAGTGTAGGAGATTGTAAATGAAAAACTAATCACCATAATTATTTACTTTCTTGACTTTTTTTTTTAGAAAAAAATCTTTTCTAGGTTTACCTACATAAAAAAACTCCCTCATCTCACACCTTCGTACATGTTGGCTTGACGGCTAAATAAACTATAGTAAAAATTTGTAATAATTATTTTTCACGACTTTTTTTTCTCTTCTTTTTTAACAAAGTACAATACTTTGTATACACATGTCCATTACAATTTAAAAATTGGGTACTCTTTTACATATTATTTTACCTCATTTCCTTCCCTCTCTCTCATGTAAAATTTACATAGTAAATTGTCCGAGACACTCTTTTTTTTCTTGTGATTGAAACGATTAACGAGATAAAGTCTGAATTGTGTACAATTTTATTACAATTTTTTTCACAGAGGGGCCCCCAAGCTGACTTGAGAGATGAAGAATGAGAGAAATGTGTAGAATGTAACTCTCGTACATGTACAAAATTCATTGAGCTCGTTTCACAAAAACCGCTGTTTAGCAACTAAAAACTACAATACACATTATACGGTGAAGAGTGAGGAAGGAGGAAAAACGTTAAAATGTTTCTGTGTATTTATTTAATGAAACAAAAACTTTTTGGACGGTTCTCTCTCTCTCAAATCCCATGTCCTTGTCTTATATCTCGATACCGCACTGTACTGTTTATGCAGTAAATTTAAAGGGCTGAGACGTGCTGTGATGTACACGTACAAAAGAACAATAAAGACATACAGGCACAAAATATATCTGTATTGATAACATTTCCGACTGTAATCTTAACCACGGTTAAATTTTTGACTAAAAAAATTTTAAATTTTTTTCATATAAATCTGTAACAAATAACTACTCCCGTATGTGAGATACAGATTAAATTTTTTTCTTCATTTTCGTGTCTTCATTCTACACTGTTACAACTTGGCTGTCAATTTTCGATTAAAAATGTGAGACAGTAGCGGTATAATTTTTTTGGCTATTATTTTATATATTCTGTATATAAAAATTCTCAAACGTGTATGACCACTACAGAGCTACTGTGTAGCTCTGTTAGTAAGGTATAAGTTAGTAAGGTACTTTATGTGAATGAGTAAATTAAGTTTAAGCAAAAATCTCAATTTTGTTTTGTTATCTTTACCTCCGTAGCCAATTTGAAGATAAAAAAACTATCCAACAATTTTTTGTCATAGTTCTCACACTTTTAAAATGTAAATACACAATTTTAAATGAAATCCATGGTACCTTATGTGAATACTGAATGTATTCACAAAAATTAAAGGAGGTAGTTGTTGCATGCCAGGAAGAAAATGTTACAATATTTACATAGCCGTTTTTCTACCCGTGGAGAACATAGTACATGTGTACTTGTACTGTATAATATACAGTGTATACTGTACATAGTAGTCGCCTTAATCTCAAAGACAATTTTGTGGACACAAAAAAAAATCCACACATTTATTTCCATTCTAACTCATTTCACACTTTTTTTCCTATCGTGTACTCGTACATGCCACTTTATAACTAATTTTTGTATATTTAATGCATTCTTACAGATACTTTTCTAACTCTGTCTGCTCTATCTGCATCTTTTTGTATGATTAGCTGATGCCGCCATCGGCATATGTGTTAAGATTATGAGAAGAGAAAATTAACCAATTCGTAGAAATTTTAAAAGAGAGGAATTTAAATTTAACATGTTAAAGTACTTTGTAGAGTGACATTGCAATTTCAGCAAAAGACTCTTGACTGTGTAGCTTCTTGTGTGTCATAAAATACAGAGCTTAAAATGGAGTCATAGCCTCACGTGTTTATTTATGTATTGAATCTTCATACAATACATAAAAATATAGACTGTATGTTATAGAATAGACATACAGATATAGCAATTCTATTTGTATTTTGTACAGAGATGAAATGAAACGAATGAGAATGACGACAGGATGAAGATTGTCACTCATGAATAGTTGTTAACTCAATGAATTTGTCCTAGGGATAAGTGTGAATGCATGTTATGTACACGTACATCGTTTTTTTCTGGCCTTTCTTCTTCTTTTTCCTAAAGGAGCGACAAGCTCAAAAAAAAGTTTTTTTTAAATGTCTCCGAATGAATGACAAATCAAATTCAGCATACTAAACATTTCTCTATAGTTTATTTATTTATAAATAATAAAATACATTATGATATGTGACTGTATAAAAAAAGGAGGAATTTCTCTCTGTATAAAAAAACTCTTCTCATTCTCATTCTCCACTGCCATGAAAACCGAGCCTCCGAGTGTGTGACATATTCTAAGAATGGCTCAGGTAAAGAGAGAGAGAGAGAGAGAAGAAAAAAACTTTTTTTTGATGTTTCGTTGACACTTGCAATGGATGCATAGGGTTACAATTGGACAGGTAAAAAAATGTTGGATTTATATTTATATATATATGATTTATATACAAAAGGTTTGGTATCTCTCTATATCTGTACATATGGGGACAAGAGACATAATAGATAGTCAATCTTCAGTCTTTAGCCAAACCTTGTTGGCTGAGGTATGTAGTAGATGAAGACGATTTAAAATGTATTTTAAATGGTACACAGTTTATACGATACAAAGTTTTAAAATTTTCTCTCCCCTGGCCCTCTCTCTCTTTAAATACCTCTACAAGATGGGACAAAATTGTAAGGGATTTTTGGTATAATAGAGTGCACACGGACAATTTATTCGGCTATTGTGTACACCTTTTGTAAAAATATTGTACCATATACACAAATGGGGCTGTCCTCCTAAGTTTAAACATCAAAACGGTTTTTAGGTCATTTTTAGTGACAAGTCTCTTGCTTTAATTGTAGGACGGAGACGGTGGACGGAGACAAAAAAAAATGTGGAAAAGCACCCAAATTCAAAGTAGACAATTATACCTGGCTTTTCTTATATCTTATATATGTACAAATATGTATACAATTACGGTACATCATGTATACGGTATGCACAACTAGACATAAACTTTTTGGGGAATGTAAGAGAGAGAGAGAGCTGTAGAGAAATAATCCAAAAAGGATGGGAAATTATTATACAAAATAATATCAAGGTACAAAATGACCTCTTTGACTCTTTTTTTTCCTCTTTAAAATTTTTATGTGTACATGGGAATTAATTTTATCACTACCAAAACCAAAGAAAACCTTGATTCTTATGTAGATAAAAAAAAAAATTCATTGAAAAGTCATTGATTTCATATCTTCACTATTCCTGATAGAATTATATACAGTTGCTGTGTAAAATGAAAGAAATTTTTTAAAAAATGTGTGTACGGTTACTCTTTACTACACTAATAATAAACTAAAATTTCTACTCTCCCTTGAAAACTTTAGTACACGATAACTATGCGTACATTTATATATCAGCTATCTGTATTCCTTGAGGTTGAAAAAAAAACATTTAAAAAAGGGAAGAAAAGATCCCAGACAAAATTAAAATGACATATAAAAATAAAAATGGTTTTTTTATGATGGACAGAGTTAATGTCACTTGACAAGATTGAATCAAGAGTCTGCCAAGTTCCGGCAAAGTTTTTACCAAACACAAGAAATGAAATTTGATGATGGACAAATAAATTTACTATGACCAATGTGACAAAAAAAGAAGAAGAAGACTGTACTGTGTACTGTACACTTTACAAAAAATTATTTGTACAAGACAATAGGAATGGACTTTGATGAAAAGGTTTTTCTACCTTCCTTCCTCTTAATAGAAAAACACAAAAACCATGTGGTTGGTTTACTGTCCATATGGTGAGCATAAAAAATTAAGCATTAAAATGAATAACATACTACACAACTAATTTATATGCACACAGTCCCACTAAATTCTATAAATCTACATTCATGTCAATGGTAAGAAAACGAAAAATCGTGGTGATTTTTCAACTGTGACGAGAGAGAAAGAGAGAGAGACATGACGATTTAAAAGTGAGTTAAATTTAAAAAAATAAAATGATATGTATTTAATGTATTAAATGATGACTGAAACAAAGAGGGAAACTTTATGATTAGAGACAGAGAGAATTTAATGGAGATGATAATAATCACCAAGAAGAGACAGAAGCATTAATGAATGAACAGAGATAGGATAATGGGCCAGAGAGCGGAAATATGAAGGTATGACGGCTCAGTAAATACAAAAAGAGAAATAAGAGACAGAGGATCACCGGAGGGGAAAAGAGAATCGGAGAAAATGGAAAAGTTTACAATTTATATAAAATCATATCCCCCCAACTCTGTTAAGCATATACATGAAGTGCAAGAAAATTATTATAAAAGCGACACACACGATTCTATAAACTTTGCGTAGGGCACAAAAGACAAGAAAAGTTTTTAAAACCAAAAGTTAGACTTACTTCGTCCCCGAGTCCGTCGTTTCATTTCACCCGTTGACGGGGCGGAAGGCGGGAAGTAGAGATTGTCGGTATCCCCATCATTGTCGTCGAGTCGTAAGGGTGATAAACTGAGGAGTTGGGGTCCATTGTCAACTTGAACTTTACCTCCAAACCACTTCATGGCGTCAACACTATTATTATTTTTATTTGATTGAAGTTGAATTTGAGATCCACTCAAATGTTGAGGTGGACCAACTGGAGGATATTGATGATGATGTTGATGATGATGAAGATGTTGTAAAAGTTGTTGTTGTCGAGATCCACGAGGATCAACAAATCCGTGAATCGATACACTTCCTCCACCTCCAACGCCTAATAACCCAAATAATCAGACCGGATTGTAATATTAATTTCTTTGTATCAATAGTTTTTCTACACAAAAAAACAATCCCTTCTGGATTATTATTTTATTCCCCATGATCATGTATGATCGTGATTTCAAAAAACTTTATGTACATATTCTATATTTCAACTCTTATGTTCACTCTTCACAATTCTTTATATACAAATAAAATTGAAACACATTTCACTTTTTAATAACATTTGTATCTTCAAATCTTGAATGAAACATGCTCGAATACATTTTTTAAAATGAACATCACGATTGGTCCAGAAGCCCCGTTTTTATTTTTCTAATCAAAGAAAAAGGCTTCTTCTCCTCGTCTTTATATTTATCAATGATGAGACTTAAAAAAGGAGAGAGAGAGAGATGATGTTGATGATGAGGGGGAGACAAAAACACACACACAAAGAGAAATAAACACAAAAACCCTCACATGCTACACATGTGATGTTCTATTGACTATTCTACCTGCTTGGGCTCTCGTCCTGCTTACGATTAGCCCTGGCCATGACTGACTGAACAGGCTGATGAACCACCTGAGAATGAAAACATTTTCAAAGATATACAAAAACTAAAACCACCAGCTAACCATCCACCACAAGGAGTTAGTTTTCATAGCTTTACCTTCTCCTAACACACACACAACTCGTACATGTCTTAAGTCTTACGAGTTTAAAATGTCTGTATATTTTCATATGCACAACTTGTTCCCTTCACACTACCTGCACATCAGCCTGCACATAAAATACACACACAAATACCCCCCTCTCCCTAGTCTCAAGTCTAAGAAATTGTACATGTTAAATCTTATATAATACACAGAGAGAGAGATATATGAATGAAAAAGAGTGTATAAAAGTATGCTCACAAGTGTAAGTACCTACGCAATGCATTTTATGCAGGGAGAGAAGGAATGAATTGTATATTGCATTGATATTTGAAGCAAACCCCCACAGTGTCCGAGCCCTATTGTTGCACCTGTTGCTTCTTCCCTCTGTTTGAATCCTCGTCTTGTTCTTAAAAATCAAAAAAGTTGGGGCTCTCTTCAAAACTATTCCCTTTTCATTTCTCTCTCTCTCTTGTACATTATAAACATGGTAGATACATGCTCACATGTTATATGTTTTGTGGGATATTTCCCAGGGATGTTTTGGATGCAATCATTTTCTCAACGTGAACATCTCCTCTGTATCTTTTTTCTCTCTTATATATTATACATACAGTATCACTACCAGTCAGTAGTTCTAGACTGCACCAGAACCAGACAACCACCTACAGTACACTAGAGTAAGTGTATAGTAATACCTGTAAATGGTTAATGCTAATACTCCATGCACTTCTCATCCTGGTTCTCAGCTCTCTTTTACACAGAGAGAGAGAGAGAGAGAGAGAGAGAAAAAAACTCTCAGTCTTTTTTTATTTTACTTACCCTATAACACTGACTGCTCTATTGCCTGACTAAACTCCCGTCCATCAAGTGATTTTGTTGTACTAACAAAGGAACAAGTTGAGAGTATCTGTACTCTGTAAAAAAGTAACCCCGCGCACTATTTCTCTCTCTCCCTCTCTCTCTCTCTCTTATTGAAGAAAACACACTACTTTCCTAACAACCAACTAATTTGTATCCAACAGGTTTCACCAAAAAACAAAAATCTCAAATGAGCTCTCTATATATTGATACTTGTATTGGTATCATTATTGTTTGGAGGATATCTGTGTAGTGTGTACTTGTGCTTGAAATAAAAATTTTTGGGAGTCTTGTTCTAAATCATCCCATTTTATTTTTATGTAGAGAGAGACCATCCAATGAATCATTAAAGATTGGAAGTTTTATGACGAAAACCATTATCAAACTACGCATTAAATCATCACTTCTCACTCTCTTGACTCCTCAACATGCTCTGCATTACTAATAGACAAAAATGTAATGAGAGTGTAGGTGTTCTGTCAATAATCACCAACTAGGGCACTTGTCTAAAAAACATTTTTGGTTAACTTTTTATGCACATTTGCATATACATACACAGACGAGTACAGTATTAGATAGTCACTTGATAATCTACTATTATGCATAGATACTTTAAACTTTTTTCATGGATTGAATAGTTAATAATATTATACATGAAAAAATTGAAGCTGTCACATATCAAAATATAAAGATTATACTTGTTATATGTAAAATACACTCGTTCTTTTTATTCTCCTCTGCCCCCTCAATCATCGGTGACAGAGAGTGAGAGTCAGAGTATTTTGACAGGCAGTAATTTTTGCCATGATTCATTAAATAATAGACAATGTGTGTACACTTGATTTTTATATTATGAAAAAAATCAAAAGCAAACAATCCTTTGACGGCTAAAAGGTACTCTCTAGTCACTATCCCCTATCTTTGATGACATGGACATGTTCAAACAAAAGATATATTATGTAGATTGTATGTACACACATATATTAATTGTAATATTCTATATTACTCACCGGTGAAAAATGAATTTATAATGAAGTCATTTTGAACTCTCTGCTAATTGTAGGTAAGGTTAAATTAAGATTTCAAAAGTTGGAACAAGAGAGAGAGAGAGAGACCTCTCTTCAACTTTTTTAACCTAAGGGAATCATCAACAGTCATTGCATAACTGTGTACATATTTCAAGCTCCCCTTTTAACTTGTCTACTTGACTACTATTTGTGCCCTGTGTGTACAAGTCTGAGGATGAGAGCTGACAAAACTTGTTAGGATGAAACACTAAAGGAGTTGTGAAGCTCAAATATTTAAGTATTCTCTGATCTCTATATTATACTCTTTTTCTCCTACCTATCCTACTTTTAAAACTTCTTGTATAATATCCTCCACTATCATTTCTAAGAGGTGAACTTGACGGTGTACTACTGAAATGTGCTCAAATAGCAAGATTTATACAAGTCAACATTATTTCTCAGCAAACTAAACCCACTATTATATTCAATTGAGGCCATTCCAACAATTTGACCCGTCTTTCTTGTTAGGAGTCTTTAGTAAAAATTTTAAATAATAACTTTTCTGTCTATGGAAGAGAATGTATTTTTTAAAATAATGAAATTATTTTGAATTGTGAAAAATATTTTTGTATTTTTGTTCTCTCTCCAAGTTTTAGTCCTGCACCCGTTACCATTCTTTCGGCAACTCTGCCACTTTTATTATTCCGTCTGAACAGACCTACAACAACAACGATGTGTATTTGTTATGTCTTTCTTGATGAAAGTCTTAAATGGAGTAATCATGTCGGCTTGTATGCAATCCCCAACAGTCCCTTTTTTTCTTCTTACGTAAACACATATGGGAATAAGAATAAATATAGAGAGACTGCCCCATCTTCAAAAATAATTTAACAGAAAAATAAATGAAACAACAAGAGAAAAAAAATCATTTTTGGATGGCAACAATACAACAAAACATGTATCTCATCATTACTCCAACTCTCGGAGTCTCCGACAAAATTGGAGCCCACCAAAAATAAATACAACACACAAAAAAAGAACAAGAAAAAAAATGGATGGGTACACAAAATGGCATGATATAATATAGCAATCCATTGGCTCGAAAATAAGGTCCCAAAAAAATAAGTTATATACCCCCATACACTATGTAGTTATAACTTTAGAAGCTACCTGAGATTTTCGGTTAATTTCAAAAAAAAGAAAATTTTCTCCATGTAATGTACAATGTTTTACATGGCCATGTACCATTCCGCCTGCTACTTGTACCCAGAGAAAAAAAACCCTCAATATCATAAATAGAGGAAATCACATAAGTTTTTGTAGGGCCAAGCCTAGGAAGGACCAAGAGAAGAGTGTAGAACCAGGAGCTAAAGGTAAGTTTCGGGAAATGATGAAAGGACGACACACACCATATGGCAAATGGTGTGAAGACCAACACAAGCGACTGACAAAATAACAACAAGAAAAAAGTCTCCTACGACCACTTGCAGTTCACTCAAGTCTAAATTTTAAAAAGTTGAGGAAAGGTCCAAGAAAAGAGATTCCATGCTAGAAAAAGGGGATACAATAACAAATTATCTTCCCGTGCAAAGCAAAACGTCCACACAACAATCACATATTACATTGTCGTCCCATGTATCTAAACTCCCTCCAATGCATTACACAGGTACAGTGGCCAATGAGAAAAAAAAGACAATAATGACGACGACATAAAGTTACAGGTAGATTGGGGTTTGGGGTTTTTACATAAGTCTCCATTATACCCAAATATATTATTAAGTTGTATGTAATCTTCAGCGTAGTACACTAAATCCAGTAAATAGACTATATGTACATATTACATGTGAAATAGTCATACAAATAAATATGAGAAAAAGGTTACTCTGTCCATATTATCATAACATAAATGGTAATGGGGGACGTGCAAGAAACACAATATGTACATCATTTAGTTTTTCAATGAGAAGAATACACATAAATTCAATGAAGCATTTCAAATTGGACTTCTCTCTCTCTCTGTCTGTGTCGATCTATTTTCAATACAAGATGATTGATTTCTTTGCTCTTCTATTTCCTTCTTACAGAAAAAAACTATAGAGGTACAGAATATATATTCTCAGATAAATCCAGGTAAGGCTCAATTTTTTCAGTGGAAATTTTTCAGATGTAATATATACAGGGTGAATTTTTCCAAAGTATATGGGAGTGAACGGGGACAATAATTTCCCCAACTTTGCCATGTTAAAAG
>JAQIVZ010004117.1:0-11117 GCA_034700945.1 Arrhopalites spinosus
GTACCCCTAAAGGACTTCTTCAGCAAGCTACCCTGTAAATATGAGGCTTCTACTAGTTTTGGAACTCGAGTTAGAGATTATTTGTTTCCGGCGGCTGACTTGACAATTTCATCCGCGCGGCGGCTGGCGGCTGACTTGACGCCCATACTTAATCTTAGCTAAATGGACTCCTATTCCATGAAAATGTTTTACTCAACTAAAAATTAACTATTTAATTAGTTGACTCTGCATCATAAAATCTCCAGCGTTAATTGTAATTTTATGTAAGGACCATTTTTCAGAAATAGATCTCATTTCATTCATCAGCAGATGAAATGATTTTTTTCTTTGCCTTTAAAGCAATGACCAGTAGAGTATTTGGTCAAGAAACTGTATTAAAGAAAAACCTGTGTGTACACACAGTCCAACACATTTTTGTGTGTGGCTACGGAGAACGTTTATGTCAATTCATGAGAGAATAAAGCAAGATGCATAGGCAGAGGGTCAAAGCCAGTCCATGGGCATTCAGCCACAGGGACAAAGGCACCCTCTTTGTTGACACTTGACCCGGATCACAATAAACCAAATCAAACACAATAAATCAAAATTATGCCGTCTCATTTTCAAAATTAAATGTAAAGACGATGGCGGGCGCTGAACAGACTTGCGTCATGAGCCATGACTCAGAGGATGGCCAAGATTAAATAATTCAAGGCATTAATTTGGGCAACCCATTCCGACACAAATTAATCCACCAGTAAAATTAATTTATCAAGTTAATCTTAATTGGAAAATGTGGCTCATTATAATATTCCATACTTTTCCTCTTCAGAGTCTTCACTACAAAGTCAATTTGTTAGCTAACAACTTGCCCCTTCTAAAATCCCGAACATGAAATTCTTCATCATTTTGTTCATTTTTGCTGGATTTTGCCTCAGTTTGAATTGTAATCTACAATTTTCAATTTTTTTGGCAATATTTTTGAGAATTAAATTCATGGAAGGATTTCCATAAATTTAAAGTGGAACAATTAAATTGGCTTTAGTATTTTCAATATTTTCAGATGCAGCCAAAAGGGCCGTCCACCCAAAACTCACACGGGCGTCCCAACCGGATGATCTCACGGAGGCTGAAGCCTTTTGGCGCACTTGGCTCGGGCCCGCTCTACCTCCCTCTCCATCCCTTGACCCCACCGCCGATGAATTGTCGTCCAACAAAACTCTTTCCCCCGTGGGCATTACAATTATGAACAATTCCACTTCTAGTTTTTCACAAGAAATAAATGACTTGACCCCAGTGACCCCGAATGCCGACATCAGTGCTTCTGCTTTGTTGCAGACGCCAGAGGAAAAAAGAATTTTTATTGCTAAATTATTTGCGGCACTCTCCAATGAAATTGGAAATGCCACCGTAGAGAGTCCCCTGGCGGGATTGAAACCAAATGTAACCGAGTCAGCAGTGAAAACGGTGGCATCCAAATTAAGTCCCACTGACCGTGCCCTCTTTGAAAATCTTGTCATTCTAAGTCTTGTACGGCCGACTGGTCACAGTGGGGCGCCATCTGGAACAACCGTAAACAATGAAGAGTCCATGAACAATTTGGTCACCCTCCATCCGGATGTCACCCTCATTTCAAATGATGAACAGGGCCTCACGAATGAAACACAACGAGACAACGAGACATGGTCGTCACCGGAAGTCAATGAAAGTGTCCCGATTTCGGTTACGACAGAAAAAGTTGAGATGACGACCGGGACGTCCTCAAGTGTCATGAACCCCAAGCTTCTCGCTTTATTAATAAAGGCGGCCAAATTATTTAGCACTACCTCACCAATGAAGAGTGGAAAGGTCACAACTGAAATGGCCCCAACTGACCCCTCAAAAACAGGAACACAACTGGAAAATACCAAAGTGGAAATGTTAAAAAAATTGGTAGTGTCCTTACTTTTGTCCAGGAATTTGACCGTGTCAACCCCTACACCAGATCCAATAAAATTCGTGATGTGAAGCAGAGAAAGAGAGTGGAAATTATGCGGGGAATTAATTAATAAATTATTTTAATCATTAAAATTTTCAATTTGTAAATTCTGAGCAAGAATTGTACGGGCATTTCACAAATTCTTATTTATTTGATTCAATATTTAATTTAACATTGTTAAATTATTCTGATCATTTTCAAAATATGAATCCAGATATTTAAAAAAACAGAGGGCGTTCCAGTACAACAAAAAATTGGCATTTATTAATCTCAAATTTTATTACATTTTGAAAAGTGCATTCCCCTTCTCGTGACTCGTTTTCCCAAATTCAACCTAACAGTTAACTTTTATTGACTAATCAGCATTTTAATTTAAAATCAATTCCTCATCATTTAAAATTAGATAGTAATTTGGGTTTAATTTACTCCAAAGAAGAGGGCGTGGTGGGTGAGGCCATCAATTTGACCACCAACTCCATCAATTTGGTCTCCAACAAAGAGTACGTGGACGAGGCTGATGGGGTGGGGGTGGTGGCTTTGAGTAATTTTTTACTTGCTTTGGCTTCCGCTTTGGCCTTCTTTTTGGCCATGGAAGCCACGAGGGCGTCACTCCACTCGCTCTCGTTGGACGCCGAGACGACGTTTATTTCCGGCAGGTCCGCCAATTGGGGCAAGTCATAGGGACTCGTCAGCCCCGCGAAAATTGAAACAGGCCCGGCCCCCACGGCCGCGGGTGCGGGAGCTGGAGGAACCAAAAGAGGATTCATGACCAATAAACTCCATGGCGGCGGAAGGGCTGTCGTTGGGACAATCCCATTCCCTAAACACAAATTATACAAAATTAATTAAATTAATTACTGCCTAAATTTAATTTGTATTGTACTCACGGCTAAGAAAGAGGCAGAAAATTCCCAATAAAATGGTGGACTTCATTGTCGAATTTGAAAGTGTAAAGAGGATCGGAGACTGAATGAAGCTGGTGGAAATAATTTGGACTTGTAGAAGAACCAGCGGTTGACCTTCATTTGATTTTGTTTGGGAAAAATATTTTGACTGTTGAAACCTGCCAGCTGCACCACACCAAATTAAAACGAGAGATTAATGTTTTAATTTGTCCCTTAATCGAAGATTAAAAATAATGACAACTCTCTCCCCCACTGGATTTATTTGGTTCCATCGGAGGATGAGTCATTTTAATTAAAAAGGATGGGTGGAATTACTTTGTAATTTAATTGAGAGATAAAACAATTCCTGTTGCATGTGTCATCATTAAATTCATGAGTCATTTTTCCAACAAGGCATTACCGCCAATACCCAAATGAACACCAGTCGCCAGAGCGAACGTTTGAAAAAAAAAACCTTTATGCGGGTGTACGCAAATGATCCTACAAGGATTTAATTGACTTTGATTCATATTCTGCATTTTACCACTTGCAATAATTTATATTATTGCAAACGATCAACCAAGTTTAATTTATTCATTTAAAATGAGAACATTTTAGGTGATTAATTTAAAAATAACTAATAAATTGTAATGGGCATAATTAATTGTTATGATTTATGAACTTGCAAGTTAAATAAATGGAGAAGAACTGAAGAACATGAAAGTTAACTAAAATTGAGAAGAAAATAAAAGTGATGGCATGGAAATGGAATTTGCTGTGTTTAGAAAAAGGAATTGGGTTCAATTAATTTTGGAAATAATTATTGGGTCGTTTACGTTTGTACTTGCCATGGCCATGGTATGAACGGGGATTTCGGGACGTCATAGTAGCCATCTTGTCGTCTCGTACTCGTAAAATGGAAACAGTGAACAGTTCTGAAAATGTTCAAACGCCGGAAGCCAAGACGCCAGAGCCGGATCGGAAGCCGCCATCTCATTCTGCCACCCTTCAAGATTTAATTGATGAGCAAGGAGGGGAATTACCGGAAGTTCCACAGGATACTCGTCAAGAGGGAGCCATTTGTCTGCCCTGCCCTTGTTGTGGTTGTTCCTCTCGGAGTGGTTCTGTCATCGCCGGTGGCTTCCAAGTTGTAATCATTCCCCCCCTTGACAAAATAAAGGACATTATCGAGTAAGGCCTTGCCCTATGATCGCACGATGCCAAAAACTTGAAACTACCCATGATCATAAACCATTTTGTTGACTACAAGTTAGTGAAAACTAGAAATTGTTGGCATCATGCAATTCTAGTTAAATCTGGTCAAGCAAAAAATGAAAATTGTCAATATTTCCTACAAAAAGTCATTTTTAGAAGGAATCGTAAAAAATAGAAAGAAGTGTCCGGCTAAAAAAAAACTTTTATGACATGCTCGAGGGTATAGCATTTATTTATAACTCATGTAGACCCAACTCCACTGCTTGAGGGCATTTCCTTATTTTCAAACTTCAAGTTCAAATTGAGTGGAAATATTTAAGTTGTACAATTTAAATCAAATCTGAAATGGATCATCAACACAGCTATTCTGATTGTCTACCATCTCAACTGGCCAGGTAAGATAAAACATATAAAAACAATTTTAATTCAATATTGAACTCGATTTAATTATTTTGAATATACAGAAAATGTACATTGTTGTCCATAGTTTTGTCATGAAATACGTGATTTTGTTCATTAAATATTTGTTTAAGACTCTGTATGAGAGCTTATAACTTTGAATACTGAGAAATATTGATTCTTGATCATTATAATATAAAATATCAGTGTGTCAATGGAAAGTAGTAATTAAATAATTACGTCAAAGATAAAATATGGAGGCAATCTTTTTCAAATGAATTGACTTTTAGTTTATGTTAGTCACTAAATGAGACTGAAACAGCCGTAACATTTATTTTCAGTGTCGGAAATGGCTACTAGTGGACATAGAGGCTATGAATGGTGCTGCCTTTGCCATGGAAGAATTCCGACAAATAAGCGAGCGATCAGAGTTGGAATTTTGTCCATGTCGTCACTCGTCTATGCTTATGTACGAAGAGCAAAATTAGCGTATCCCATTGTCGACTCAGATGTCGTTTGCTCATGGTGCCATTCAAAATTCAGAAAAGGAAGAAAGATGCCGACAAAAATTAAATGTCGACAAACATTTTGTCAAACATGTCAAGTGCATCCTCCCCAGCTCAATCAAATCATGGAAATGGCAAGTGAGACACACTTTGACGACACATTGGCTTCCTTCGAATGCCTTCGATTTGACCCTCACGACCACCTGACAACATACGAGAACTACCCGTTGCTCACGGGTAAAGTTTTAATTAATTACAATCAAATTATTTATGAGGAGGAATTAAATATTTTACCATTATTTCGTAACATCATTAAGACTAATTAATTTTAATATGATTTTTGGGATGTGTTAGATCACACAGAAAATTCGGACTCTCAGGGGTCCGATAGATTGGATGCTAGTTAAGTCAGTTTATTCGACGACGATCTCCATACAGTGCTTGTACAACACGAAGACCTGGATTTCTGTCACGGGTCAGTTACTGAATTTCAAGAAGCTTCTGCCTCATCTGACCATGGTGACCCTATTGACCCTGAGTTTGGATCACCACTGTCTTCAGCTATCTCGGGTGACCTTTGGCACAATGACGATGATCTGGATGACTTGTTTCAATTACCGAACGCCATTGTAGGATCATCAAGTCTTAGTCAACTCCAGGACAACTCGTTGAATGAAGGGCACAACTCAAGTTCGTTTTTCACCAAAGCAATAATTAAATATTTAATTATTTTTTGCCCGATGGTCTAACTTAACAAAGGCCTTAATGTCTTTAGACGATGGATTGGATGGCTGGGAATCGAGTGACGGATCAGTTGACACAGGGTCAAGTGATGAGGCTGATGACACAAGTTCAAGTGACGCGTCAGATGACACAAGTCTAAGTGACACTACATGGGATGCCGAAGAGATTAGATTCCCTCTACCAACTGTAAAATTGAACAGTCAATCCCGGTGCTTCATTTGCCTTCCGGGGAAAGGGACTCAGGATCATCCAATGGTTACAAAAATTCACGATACGGTCAATGCGTACGTCAGGGAGAGAAAAGGGGGACCTAGTAATAAAGATTAGACTATTTATAAAATTAATTGAATTATTAAATTAAATTACGTATTTTTTAATAATGTTAGAATCGTATAAAAATTGTAAAAATTTCAATTATAATGTTTGTAAATTCTACGGAATTTTTAATTGAATAATTATTTGTTGTTTCTTGAAAAATAATTTTGACTTTCAATATGTATTGAATTTCTTATATAACCTATTTAAATTTCAATGGGAACATTTTTTCAATTTATTGCCGAGGAATTTAAAAATTATTGTGCATCATTTTGAAGAAATTATTTTGCAGAATTTTTTCTGCAGAAAAAGGGGCAAAAATCCTGCGGAAAATTTTCTGCAAAATTTAGGCAGGATTCTTCAGAAAAAATTCTGCAGAATTCTGCTAACCGAGTTTTGTGAGGGTCCGGAATTCTGAGAGGTGCAGTTTGTCTGGACAATCTTCTCTGTCTTTGTCAAGGTTCTTGGTAAAATTTATGACTTCGTCGTTGACATCTTGTAGACTCAGGCAAGTGTTGTAGTTTTGAACGTAGGCTTCCCATGATGCTCTGAACATACCCAATCCTTTAACTTTCTTGGAGGAGTAGAGCATATGAGTTGGTGTTAAGTTGGGAATCATAAGTATGTTCATCACTGACGTCCGTACTACACTATCAATGTCTTCTAAGAAAATCTTTGTCAATTTCTTGAGAGGAGCCATTTGGAAGGGGTAAATTAGTGATGGCCATATGTATTGGTTTAAGATATTTAACTTTTGGTCAGGACGAAGAATATTTGCGGACTCTACTATTCGAAGAGGTTTTCCCAGGTTCTTGATTATTTCACTTTTGTTTACAGTGATTTGGTCTTCAAATGTTACACCCAAATATTTTATGGTCTCCCGTTTTTTGAGACTTCGAATTGTTGCTTCTTCGTCTACCATCACATCTTCTGATAATTTCCCCTTTACTATGTTGATGGCTATGCTTTTAGATGGATTGATTATTTAATTTTAAAATAATAATTTGAAACTCTAACGGCACTGGATTATTTAATTAATTTTTAATATGGTGCACCAGACATATAAGAATTACGAACTCCACATTGAAGTTAGCAAGCTCTACGAACAAGTGAAAAGTACCAAAACTCGTATTTTGATCTCATTTTGCCCGATATCCGTGATTTCCGGAAATCAGGCAACACTGCTCAGATTTGACAAGAAACACGTCAAAAGGGCACAAGGCACAACACACTTTTTGTACTTAGCCTTTGTTTCTGTCAGCCTACTATCTAGTTGATTAATTAAAAACAATTCCGTGTGCTAACAAAATTCAAATTCTGCACGATGTTTTTCAATTTCCTTCACGATTCCCCTCCCTTTAACCTCGACTTGAACTAAATATTAGACACCAAAGAAATTGCCATGCCCTTTTAGTCACCACAATTGACAGCACCAGCATCCACCAACACCTTTCCTCTTCGTCCAAATCCGAAAACCAAAAATATATTTTTTGTCGCCACTTCTCTTATCTCTTCACTAAACAAAAATGGGCTCCATGTCTCCCACGACGGTTAATTTCAAAACACTGTCAATCACGGTAAGTATCCTCATGGTCCTGACAGTGACTTCATCACAGTCACACGAGAGAGGGGTCAAAGTGTCCACGTTTCACAATGGGCGTCAAGTTGAAACGAAGGTCAATGTCAATCTGAATCGAATACTTGATGACATTAAAGATTGCTTCATTTCCTTACACTACAGTAAAGAGTATGAGGACTTGATGACATCAGTCCAGGGTCAATTGGGTCATGAATGTCATGATGTTCCCCTTGGCTCACTCTACCCCCGGCTCTTGATCAGTCGACATAGAATCATGAAGAAACATGCAACACAGCCCCTGACCAAGGATGTGAGCATAATGTCAAATCTCAAATGGCTCAAAGGTTACATTGACATTTTCATGGTCAAGTCAAATGAAATTGAATCTGCCGCTAAGAGTTATGTGGAATCTGGAACCATGGAGCAATATAATTATATTAATGAGGCCTTATCATGGCCGGAAATGAGTGCCACTGCATGGGACCAAATTGTAAAACTGACGGGTAGCGGCAAGACTCAACTGGACCCAAATTTCGTAGTTATTATCGTCAACGATGAAAATGAATTAAAATCATTTTTGGAGTCTCATTTTATAAAATATTTTTTGGGTCCTATTTTTACCATCCAAATGACAACAAAAATTAATGAGCAGGAAATAATAAAGGAAGCCATGGTTAACGTGGGTAACTTGGTATCAGGAGTAGTTAATGGTCAATGTCACTGTCGCCATTGTACCCCGCAATTGGACACAGGCGACACAGCCAAGGGTCACAGACATGACCACAATTTCACCATTGACCTCTCACCAGAGGCAGGCTCAGTCTCGAGCATGTTAAAAATGATGAGATGCTACTACAAATTAATTGACTTTGGGCGCAATATTTTGTGGTCATATTCCAATTATGAACAAAATTTGACATCTTGGTTACGCCCAGGAGATGAAAAAAGGTCAACGTCAACATCGCCCTTTGATCAAAGGGGTCAAACTCAACAAATTGAACCCGCTGTTATGAAATTTCTCTTGGCATCTCTCAACACTACCTATATACCAGATATATTCATATCAGGTAAAGTCACTGAGAATATTTCACCAACATTTTAAATACTTTAGATCAAATTTTACATTTTATGATTCATAACAGGGCCAATCAACTTGTTAATAGACAAATTGGGTATTGACAACCGCAAAGCAGGAGAGAGAACCAGAATTTATTTGACTGGATTGACACAAGCTTATAAATTCATCACTAATGAGAACATAAATGTCAAGAAGACAACATTTGATATTTTTATGGACCCTTTTCAGCCCCAAATTTGGATATGGATTCTCCTCACAAGTTTTGCAAGTGGAATTTTTTTTTCAACATTGTTTGGGCATCAAGATAACCATGGCAACCATGCCATTAAAATTAAAGATTGGCTCGATAGGTTCAATTCAAGAATATTGGATTATGGATGTTGGTCCATTTTTCGCATGTTATTGGAGCAGCCGTATGAGGAGCCATCCTTAGTAACCGCCATGGACACTCGTATTGGAAAAAAGGGGAGCATGACCTCAACCTCGTGTCAAGAGTCTTGGTCATGGGTCGGAATGAGTCGACTAATTTTTGGCCTGTGGCTTCTTACAACTCTCGTCTTAACGAACGCCTACAGAGGAATAATGAAAGTAGAGTACACAGCTATCATCCCCTTGACGACCAACTGGACAACAATTAGGGAATTCAATTTGAGCTATAGCCACCATAAAATTTATGTGGCAGAGCCCCACTTGGACTGCTCAAAAATGGTGCCGATTGCAAACGTAAAATATTCTGAATACGTTTTTAAGCTCCCTGATTTGGCGAAGGGAAAGTCCATGGTGAGGGGGGGACTTGCCAAATTTATTCCAGAATTCGATAGTGAGAATTTCCTCTTGTGTGTCAAAAAATGTTTGGAACTCAACCGAACGATTATCATGGACGGACCATTTGAGACTTCGATATGCCGCGACATTCGTGAATGTCAGAGTGTACATTTGTACTATAGTCTCATCGACAGAACCATCATCTGTGCCCCTGAATGGATTGACCCTGAGAGGTTTCTAGAACTTGGTCAGGAGACTTCATCAACAGAATTAAGAGCGTCGAAGTCGGAAAAAACTAAGCGAATTTTTGTGGTGAATGAAAACGACTTTGAATTCTATTGGAACAAATTTAAGCGGCTGATGAAGCTCAAGCCACATTTAAAATTCTTTCATAATCGTCACATTCACGACAATACTTGGCGATCTCTTGACGGCTATTTTATTTCCGTTCACGGTACAGTGGCACAGAGACAACTTGACATGCCCTATTTGAATTTACCAGGAGAACGGATGGGACTACTTATGACCAGTGGAGTTTATGGATTATGGGAGAAATGGCAAAAAATTCGATTTGTGAAGCAAGAAACTAGAATTGATTGGATGACCTGGGTCGAAGAAGGAAGGGAGGTCATCCCACTGAATTTTTTTACTTCAGATGTTCCTTTAATTTTTCAATTTTTTTCATTTGGTCTCCTACTCTCAATTTTGCTTTTCATTTTGGAGAAAATGAAAATTAATTGGAATGTGAATGTCGGACTAGGTAAGTGGTATTGGTATCACTTTGGGATAAGGATGGTTGAATCTGTCTTGACGGTTCACGCTAAAGTATTGTCATGGATACAATGGAATAATACCCGTATACAAGTTTTGTGCAGGATCCTGCCGGAAACATGCTGCAAGATATTCGGACCATATTTCCTGCAGGAAACTGCAGGTTCCTTTAGGAAAATTTCCTGCAGGAGGGGTTTCTGCACAAATTTCTACAGGTTTCTGCAGGTTCCGGCACAAAAGGTCCGAATTTCCTGCAAAGATTTCCTTAAGGATCCTGTTTACAGATTTTCGTGCAGGTATGTAAGTAGATGAATCACCGCTGGTGCTCCTGTGCTGTAGAAAATTGGTGAAATTTCTACACCAAGATGGAACATGTACCACAAACAAACTTCAGACTTGTAGCCTTTTAACATTCTGCACATAAATGTCATACCTTTATATCAATATGGAGCATGAAATATGTTGTAAATAATGGTTTGAAATTTGAGCACATAAATATTTGAAGTAATTGTACAAAGTTTGAAAACTTTAGGTATTAACCCGTTGTCAGTTTCATGTGCTACGTAGTACGGACGAATTGTTAGAATTTTGCTATAATGCTGTCCATCATATACGCACCGCATGCCTTTAATGTGTGTTCAGAAGAGGAAGAGGCTGAGAAAATTCATCCAGAGGACGAGGAACAACTTGAACGAAATGTCATTCATCCCATTTGTACTTGTAAGGATTAAAGGATATTTTGCAGTTTCCAAGAATTATTAATTATTTTGCTTGAAAACCGATTTACCATGAACAAACAACATGCACTTACGATTGAGACTTGAAATCCCGTACGAAAAAATCTCTGTCCAGTTATGCATAACTGGACAAACTCTTTATGCAGGGAATTGGCGCCTTTTTGGTC